>PITA01001533.1:168235-191265 GCA_004023965.1 Spilogale gracilis | reverse complement strand
GGGGGGGGGGCAGAGAGAGGGGGAGAAGTAGACTCCTCACTGAGCAAGGAGCCCGATGCAGAGTTTGACCTGAGCTGAGAAGACACTTAACTGACTAAACCACCCCTATTCTATCATTATGTATTTATTTTTATTTATGTTTACGATTTTCCTTTTAAGTAATCTTGACACCCAACGTGGGGCACGAACTCTTGACCCTGAGATCAGGAGTCCCGTGACTACTGACTGAGCTAGCCAGACACCCCTGGATTATACTTTTAAAATCAGGTTTCCATTTAGGAAATCTCCCCTTTAATTTCTTCACTCTGTATATAGAAATGTCTGTAGTTGGAACCCAGCCCCTGAGTTGGGGAAAGGGGCTATGATTTGGTGGGGAGGGCGCTGTATATTTCAGAGTTCACTGTTAAGACCACAGATGGCCTCAGTGGCATGTAGTAAAAAGCCCCTCCAGTCCGCAGGTGGCCATGGTGGGGCTGGTTCGGCTGGTTCCTGGGGGCTGCTGAACCAGCATAGCAGTGTCTCAGGGCCGCCCCCAGCCATGTGGCAGGTCAAGCTGAGAAAAATAGCAAAACCATTGTCACAGATTTATTTATTTATTTTTAAGATTTTATTTATTCATTTGACACTGAGAGATCTCGAGAGGCAGGCAGAGGGAGAAGCAGGCTCTCTGCTGAGCAGGGAGCCCATTGCAGGGCCTGATGCAGGGCTTGATCCCAAGACGCTAGGATTATAACCTGAGCCGAAGGCAGACGCTTAACCAATGGAGCCACCAATAACCAGATTTATTTTAAACACATTTAGGTGTTTGATACAGAATAAGAGGGGCCTGCCTAGGGTCTGAAGAAGAAAGTGGAACCTCTGTAGTCCCAGGGACATTAGGGCTGTAATCCACAGTTTGCCAGGCAGTGACCATCATTACCACGTTTCCAAGAAACATCGGGGGCTGGTGGGCTGGCCTGCGGGGTTGCCTGGTTGGTCAGTCAGTTGGTTGTTTGTTTTTTTTTTCACAAGTGCAGAGAAATGCTGGACTTCTTACGGAGTTAACTTTTTCTTCATTCGTTTTTTTTTCAAAACCTTTGGTCCTTCCTCATTAGCAGGTGAACAAATAGCAAGTAAAATTGACAGGAGTATTCTAAGCATCCAGTTAGGGTGACAGTTTATTTTTTCCCCATGGTATTTATTTCTGTTGTTGTGATTTTCCATTGCAGGTGTGATTTACATATATTTTCCCTAGTGTAGATGGCCTTAGTTCATATGATAAAATTAAATGTACCCTAATATACCAAGATATTCTGCAACAAACAAACAAAAAACCAAACCCACCCCTGGAAGCCTGAAGAATGGGCACAAAAGAGATAAATGACTGAGCTAGTTTGGCATGAGGGAAATGTAACCATGAACACCGTGATTTGGGAGCCTCTTTGTTTTCCTTGCAAAGTAAATTCTACTTAGTTACTCTCTGGTTTGTATCCCAGAACACTCAGAATTTACTTGTCCAGATTCTTTTCTGAGTGAGCAGTATGTAAAAGTGAATTCCAAGAAGGGTTCTCTGCTTCCGGCAAACTCCATAAAGTCCAAAAGACTCTCTGGGCACCTTCAGTTCATGTTGACTCCGCAGCCATTGGCAGATTGTCGGACCTTACTCAGTTTGGGTCATTGCTTAGCAGTGTGATCATTTTTTCAAAGTCCAGGGAAGAAGTTAAATCAGGTTGATTTTTC
Organism: Spilogale gracilis; assembly: GCA_004023965.1. Taxonomy (NCBI): domain Eukaryota; kingdom Metazoa; phylum Chordata; class Mammalia; order Carnivora; family Mephitidae; genus Spilogale; species Spilogale gracilis. The sequence continues at coordinate 189,546 of PITA01001533.1, read as the reverse complement.
CTTTGGGAAAGGTAAAAACTCCTGTTTGACATCTTATTTTGATATTTGGGTTTTTACCCTAGGAGTATCCAACCCTTACGACCTTCTTTGAAGGAGAAATAATCAGCAAAAAACACCCTTTCTTAACGCGGAAGTGGGACGCAGACGAAGACGTTGATCGGAAACACTGGGTGAGTAGATATTCGGTCTCCTCTGGGTCCCCCAGGCTCTGCTAGAAAGTCAAGGAACTTAGCTCTAGGGGTCTTATTACTGACCCCTGTCCTGTTTGCCTGTATGCTATTCCTTTCTCATCTCCTGTATGTGGGGGAGCCCTGGCAGTGGAGCGGTGAGCGGGGGGGCATTCTCACCTAGCTCCTGACCAACAAGCACAGTCTGAACTTCAGCATCATCAGGATGCCACTGAAAACTCCAGTTCCCTCACTTCTAATTGTCACATATGGGGTGTGTTCTCACCAGTAGTGAACATTTTGAGACAACTCAGAGTCACTGTCCTCAGTTCTTTTCATTGGTCTTCATATAAGTTTATGTCTTCAAAAATTCATTTCTCAACCTGTCATAATAGCCTTCTGGCTTAGTTGACCCTGGCATTGATGCATTTTGGTTTATTTTCTTTTATTTTTTTTTAGTTTTTAGCTTTTTAAGATTTTTATCTTTAAGTAATCTCTACACCCAATGCAGGGCTCAAACCTACAGCCCTGAGATCAAGAGCTGCATACTCCATCGACTGAGGCAGCCAGGTGCTCCAATGAATTTTGGTTTACACTGAGGAAGTCCAATGGGTTCCCCCTCTAAAGCCACCTGAAGTGATTGTGTCAGCTATGAAGACTCTAGAATGCCTCAGGCTTCCCCCTGTGCCTTCCACCAGGCTGTTCTAGCTCTCTCCTGCTTCTGGCACACAGTAGTCCTTGGACTGGACTCCCTACCACCTACCCTCATCCTAGTTAACCTCAGTGTGGGTTAGCCGCTTTGCTGGTTAATGTTTTCTACTTGAGATAGGAAAGGAACATCCTTCAGATGCTGAATTTCAATTAAATTTAAACTTGAGCTTTTCCAACCATTTTTTTGTAAGCTACGTGTTTTGCCTGTTGTCACAAATAGACACAGAAAGTCAGTCATTTGTGTGTGTACAACACGAGGGAATGAACAAGATCCGAGTCTCTTAGGCTCCTGTTGGGGAGCCCGAGTGGAGCATCGTGGAGCTGGCATCCGGGAGCAGAGCTCCCCGCTGCCATCTGGTCCCACCCTGCCCAATGCAGGCTGTTCTGTGCATCTGCATGCCTTGGGAGATGGCTCCCTTCTCTCTTGGACAGCCCCGGTGGGAAGGCTCTTCCTTGTACTGACCACAGCCTGTCGCCCATCCACATTGGTTTTCCATCTCAAATCGGTTTTGCAAAAAAAGCAAGGTCTTTGAGACTCAATGGAAAGTCAGTTCTAAGCTAGGTCCACCGCAATTTAAATACCTGGAAACCTGGGGTGCCTGGGTGATTCAGTTGGTTAAGTGACTGCCTTCAGCTCAGGTCATGATCCCAGAGTCCTGGGATCAAGCCCCGCATCGGGCTCCCTGCTCTGCAGGAAGCCTGCTTCTCCCTCTCTCACTCCTCCTGCTTGTGTTCCCTCTCTAGCTGTGTTTCTCTCTGTCAAATAAATAAATAAAATCTTTTTTTTTTTTTTTTAAAGATTTTATTTATTCATTTGAGAGAGAGAAACACAGCTAGAGAGGGAACACAAGCAGGGGGAGTGAGAGAGGGAGAAGCAGGCTTCCCGCCGAGCTGGGAGCCCGATGTGGGGCTCAATCCTGGGTCTCCAGGATCATGACGTGAGCTGAAGGCAGTCGCCCAGCCAACTGAGCCACCCAGGTGCCCCCCCAAAAAAACAAACAAACCTGGAAACCAGCTGTTAGTGGTCCAGACTTCCACTAAAACACTGGAAAATATCTGGTTCTTCTTTGTTAGGCTAATTGAAATATTTTAAGTGACGGAGGGACAAAGAAGTCCACCCTTGATATGTTGGGGTGAGGAGCTCAGCCTCTGGGCCCTACCTCACCCAGCAGTCTGGTCACTTTTTCAGTACTCAGTTTCCCATAACTCTCCCAGCCCACTCGGGAGTCCCAGAATCCCTGTGGGATCCCTGTTTGTCAGGGATTCGCAATGCCCGATACAGGCCTGCCCCAGAGATATTGCGGGTTCCATTCTAGACCACCACAATAAAGTGACTATTGCAACAAAGTGAGTCATGAATTTTTTTGGTATCCCAATGCATATAAAACCAATGTAGTTTATGAAGAGTGCAATACCTTTAGGTCTAAAACAACAATGTAGGGGCACCTGAGTGGCTTGGTTAAGCATCTGCCTTCAGCTCAGGTCATGATCCCTAGGGCCCTGGGATCGAACCCCGCATTGGGCTCCCTGCTTGGCGGGAAGCCTGCTTCTCTCTTTCGCACTGCCCCCTGCTTGTGTTCCCTCTCTCACTATCTCTCTCTCTCTGTCAAATAAATAAATAAAATCTTTAAAATAAAATAAACAAATAAATAAAAACAATGTGGACACCTAATGTTTAAAAAACTTCATGACTAAAAAACGTTCCGCATCCTCTCAGCTTTTAGCAAATCCTAATCTTTTTGCCAGTGGAGGGTCTTGCCTCAGTATTGATGGCTGCTGACTGATGGGGGGTGCTTGCCACAGGTTCGGGTGGCAGTGGCAGTTTCTCAAAATAAGAAAACAATGAAGTTGACCACAATGACGGGGGCCCTTTCACAAGCAATTTCTCTGTGGCACTGGATGCTGTCTGATAGCATTTTGGCCCCAGTAAAATTTCTTTCCAAATTGGAGTCCATCTTCTGAAACCCTGCTGCTGCTTTACCAACTAAGTCCACGTAATATTCTAAAGCCTTCGTTTTCCTTTCAAGAATCTTCACAGCATCGTCACCAGGAATAGATATTATCTCAGGAAACCACATTCTTGGCTCATCCATGAGAAGCAGCTCCTCCTCTGTTCAAGTTTGATCACGAGATTGCAGCCATTCGGGCCCGTCTTCAGGCTCCACTTCTGCTTCTAGGTCTCTTGATTTTTCCACCACCTCTTCAGGTCCTTCCTCCACTGAGGTCTTGAACCCCTCAAAGTCATTCATAGCGTCAGAATCAACTTCTTCCAAACTCCTGTATTAACATTTTGACCTCTTCCCATGAGTCACAAAGGTTCTTAATGGCATCCAGAATGGTGAATCCTTTCCAGAAGGTCTTCAGTTTACTTTGCACAGATCCATCAGAGGACTCACTGTCTGTGCAGCTAGGGCCTTATGAAGTGTATTTCTTAAATAAAAATCCTTGAAAGTTGAGATGATCCCTTGATCCATAGGCTGCAGAGTGGAGGTTGTGTTCACAGGCCTGAACACAATGTAAATCTCACTGTCCATCTTCATCGGAGCTCTTAGGTGACCAGGTGCCTTGTTAATGAACAATAACATTTTGAAAGGAATCTCTTTTTTCTGAGAGATAAGTCTCAATGTTGGGCTTTAAATATTCCGGAAATCATGTTGTAAACAGATGTGTTGTCATCTAGGCTTTGTTCCATTTATAGAGCATGGGCAGAGTCAATTTAGCATAATTCTTTTTTTCTTTTTAATATTTTATTTATTTACTTGACAGAGATAAACACAGCTAGAGAGGGAACACAAGCAGGGGGAGTGAGAGAGGGAGAAGCCGGCATCCCGCCGAGCAGGAAGCCCGAAGCAGGGCTCAATCCCAGGACTCCAGGATCATGACCTGAGCTGAAAGCAGTCACTTAACCAACTGAGCCACCCAGGCGCCCCAGCATAATTCTTAAGGGTCATAGGATTCTCAGAATGGTCAGTGAGCATTGGCTTCAACTTTAAGTCATCAGCTGCGTTAGCCCCTAGGCAGAGAGTGAGCCTGACCGCTGAAGCTTTGAAGCCGGGCATTGACTACTCCTCTCCAGCTGTGAAAGTCCTGGATGGCATCTTCCTCCAACAGAAAACTCTTTTCATCTATGTTAAGAATCTGTTATTTAGTGTAGTTGTTTGTGTTGCGTATTATCTTAATGAAGATCTGGAGAACTTGCTGCAGCTTCTCCATCAGCACGTGCTGCTTCACCCTGCACATCTGTGTTATGGAGATGGCTTCTTTCCTTAAACCTCCAACCTCTGTTAGCTTCACACTCTTCTCTCAGCCTTCACAGAATTGAAGGGAGTCAGGGTCTTGCTCTGGGTCAGGCTTTGGCTTAAGGGAGTGTTGGGGCTGGTTTGGCCTTCTCTGCAGACCGCTGAGCCTTGCTCCACATCAGAGCCCGCTTTGCTGTCATTCGTCTGTTGACTGGAGTGGCACTTCTCCTCTCCTTCGAGAACTTTTCCTTTGAGTTCACAGCTTGGCTCATTGGGGCAAGAAGCCTTGCCTTCAGTCACAGCTTCTGAGATGCCTTCCTCACTCAGCTCAATCCTTTCTAGCTTTTGATTTCAAGTGAGAGACATGTGACTCTTCCTTTCACTTGAACATGTCGAGGCCATGGTAGGGTTATTAATTGGCCTCATTTCAATATTGTTGTGTCTCAGGGAAGAGGGAGGCCTGAAGAGAGGGGGAGAGAAGGGGGGAATGGCCAGTCAATGGAGCAGTCAGAACACATACAACATTTATCGATGAAGTTTGCTGTCTTATATGGGAGCTTGTGGCGCCGCAAAACAATTGCATTAGTAACATCAGAGATCACTGATCACAGATCACCATAACGGATATAAGTAATGAAAAAGTTTGAAATGTATTTATTTTTGCATAAATAGATAAGCAAAAGGGAAAAAATCATCTATGATAACAATACCCAAAGTTAAAACAGATATTAGCCTTTTATCTTTTTTCTTTTCTTTTCTTTCTTTCTTTTTTTTTTTTTTTTTACAAAAATAGGATCATGAGACACAATTTTGTAACCTATTTCTGGTCTCCATTTTTAAAAGGACTTAATCATATATTACTCACTTCCTGTTTCTACTTCACTGGCTGGCCCCAAGCCACACTCCTGTGTCCTAAAGAGGACCCTGCTTTAGTAAAGCCCCCTCTCCCTTCAGGGGGACTTGCTGGCTCTAAGTTGTTCTGCATGGCTTGTGTTGATTGGTTTCAGTTAGAGAGATCTTCTCCCTAATCCTTCCTGGGTGTGCTTGTGGTAAGGTGTCCTGAGAAAAGACCCCTGGCATCACATCCATTCCCAGCCCGGGGCCCTTCCCCAGACCACATTAACTAGGCAGGCATCGTCCCCTAGAGGTGGCTAGAGGCCAGGCCCAGGTTCACCAGTGGGGACCTCAGGCTCCCTTCCCCGCTATTCAGCAGCCATCACACATTTGCGAGGGTACTTCCTGCTGGGCACAGAAGGACAGCTGTGACACCAGCGTCTGCCTCTGTCCCATCAGTCCTCATGCTCAATTTTTTGCTTTCAGGGCAAGTTTCTGGCTTTTTATCAGTATGCAAAATCATTTAATTCAGATGACTTTGATTATGAAGAGCTGAAGAATGGGGATTATGTCTTCATGAGGTGGAAGGTAAGGTCCCAGCCTGGCCAGATCCTGCATTGGACTCAGCGCCTCATCTGCTCCCTGGGTCTGGTGCTCATTACGGCCTGTCTCCATGTAGTGCCTTTACACGCTCCTAAAAAGCAGGCACAGCTCCCAGCCACACTGGCCAGCTGCTGCCATGCCCGACGTGTGTCTTTGGTGACACTGTTCGGTGGTTAGCAGATGAATTCATGGCTGGGGGGAGGGGGTGGTCACCCCTCAGCACCTTTGACTCTCCAAGTTGAGTCATCCCTGGTTTTCTGTGGACTCAGGGGAGAACCAAAGTCAGTCCCCATCACTTCCTGCTCTCAGTCAAGAACCTGCGTGACTGTTCCCTCACGGCGTCCTAGCCAAGCTTCAGTACCATCTCAACTTGTCTGGTTCCCTCTGACAGGAAATGAGGGACTAGGAATGGAATTTGGGTTTTCCACTCTCACCAGCCCTCAGAGAACTCCATCTGGCTGAACTCGAGAGATTGGCTTTGGGCTGACAAGCCTCTTGTGTTCTCTCTTTTGATAGCCTGGGATTTACTGTGTTCCAACCACAGACTAGCAAAATCGTGAAGCGGGTTTGTGAAATCACTTTGTGAGCGGACACCCACTTCCAACCCCTGGTCCCCAATCTGCAGGAAAAAGCTGTTTTCTCTTGAAATCTTGCCAGCTTTCATATAGGCAAATCATTTAGAGTTATTTCCAATCTTTAGTTTGTACAGCTAATAATTGGGGAGGTGGGGTGGGGGTCATCACTTTTTGCACAGACAGTAGCCAAGTGCAAAGAGTAAAAGCTGAGTCCACCCTTATGAGCTTGCTGTCTGGTGGGAACCATACCAGCAAATAAAGCACTAAAGGAAGTATCTTGCAAGGTCCTAATTTTAAAATTAATTCTTAAAACCTATCATTTCAGAGGTTGAGGAAAGGGATGGAGAGTCTTTAAAAAAAAAAAAAAAGCAAACACAAAAATATAGTGGAGTTGTTTGGTCTCCAAGACCTCAGCATGACTTACTGTGGGCTTTCAGTAGATCTCCTGGGGCCCTGAGGCCACTGACCTCATCTCACTTGGAGAGTAGGTGCCCAGATGTGGCCTTTCAGCTTGGCTGTAGCCTGAGATCACAAGCTCGCCTCTTCCCAAGGTACCCAAACAAGAACAGTACCATTCTGATGGCTGTGGATGAGGTGTCAAGCTTTTTGAGGGGGTGTTATGGGGGCAGGTGGTGATTGATCTGCCCTCAGAAAGCAGAAATGATCAGGAACCTAGCACCAGTTCCTGGGGTAGACCAGAAACCTCCTCTTCCCAGGTCATTCTGTCCGTGGGCTCTGAGAGGTAGGTAGGTATTGAGGCATTTCTGAGACGTGTGGACTGTAGAAGCTTCTCTTCATTGCTGGTCTCTGTGAGCTCAAGACACAGGCTGTGTTAGTATCTAGAATGCTATTGACAGATCGGGTTGAAACGCTGATGTCCACCATTGTCTAGCAAGTCTGGGCAAAGCCATGTGACACTGAAACCTGAGAACCTCCTGAAAGCTAACGGGGAGCCCCAGACGTGGCTGGAGCATGCTGTCTGTTACTGACCTCCTCCGTCTGTGTGCAGGAGCAGTTTCTGGTCCCGGACCACACGATCAAAGACATCAGCGGTGCTTCCTTTGCTGGGTTCTATTACATCTGCTTCCAGAAGTCAGCAGCCTCCATAGAGGGCTACTATTATCATAGGAGTTCAGAATGGTAAGGCACCCCAGAGGCAAAGGGGGCGGCTTGCTGCTGTCCCCCCCAGGCTGTCCCTTTGCTTGCCGAATCCAAAAGAAAACCTCTCCACCCATCTCTGCATAGCTTCTGTGCTCTGTCTGCACGTGGAGGGCCTCTTTGAATGAGCTCAGTTGCTCACAGAGAGGTCCTATTCCTAACCACAGAGCAGAGTGCATAGGACAAAACCGGAGTCCTTGATAAAGGAACTCACTGCGCAGAGCTTTCAGGCAGTTCTAGATTATCAGCAGTGTTTCTTCCCACCTTGGCTGCTCTTGTAGTTCCTCCCAAATTTAATCAGTAATGAAAATGTAAGTTCCAGCTATGGACAGGGTTAGTTTTGCTACTAGTAGCCTTTCCAATTTTGTGGTCACATTCCTTAGATGCCAGCCCCATGCGCTCTTGATCTCATTCTGGTGACCAAGGGGCCCCTGAAGGAGCTGGTGGTCCTGCCCCGTGTTTCGTCTGAGGTGAGGGATGAGTGCCACCTCAAGCGCTAGCTTTGTTCCCCTTTTTGGGGACTCTCCTGACCCCTCGCTGCTGTTCCCAGTATCTTGCTGTACCTGAAGGAGGAACCTGATCACAAAATACCTGATTTCCTCTCTGAATGTCGAAACACCATACCCCCTTCCAGATGTTTCAGACTTTGGTGACTTGCGAGTGATGCTTCCCTGGTCAAAGTTCCTTGTTCAGCGGCAGCAAAATGAGATCTGCAAATAAACGTGCTTGGGCTCAGCGCAGTCTCCGCTCCCCTGAGTGCCACGATTACCAGGGCTTCGGCAATTCCTCTGTTTTCAAAGGAGTTTTTCAAACCTCTTATATCCTTTTTTAAATAACAGCCCTATTGAGAGAATTCACATACCATATGATTTGGTCATCCTGAATATTCATGGTTGTGCGGCCATCGCTGTCACCACTGCAACGAGAAACCCTGTACCCCTTAGCCCTCAGCCCCAAGTCCCATCCCTCCTAGCCTGAGGCAGCCACTAACTGACTTCCTATACAGATGTGCCTATTCTGGGCATTTTCTATAAAGGGAACCATACTTGCCACGAAGCAGCCTTTGTGTCCGCCTTCTTGCACCCAGCCTGGTGCTCAGAAGGTTCGGCGATGTGACACCATGGGTCTTCCCTTCATTTAACTGCTGAATAATTTTCCGCGGTGTGAATGTACAGTAGCCCCTCCTTATCTGAGGTTTTGCCCTCTGCGGTGTCAGTTACCTGCAGTCAACTGTAGTCGTACATAGGGTTCAGTACTATGCACGGATTTTGGCATCCACTGGGGAACAAACCCCCCAGATATGGGGGGACATGCTATACCACATTTTATTTCTCCGTTCGTCAGTTGCTGGGCTATTTCCACCTTCTGCCTGCTGTGACGAATGCTGCCGAGTGCATAAATCTCTGTTTGAGTTTCTGCTTTCAATTCCTTCGGGCTTATACCCAGGAATGGAATTGCTGGGTCCTGTGGTAATTCTGTGACCTTTTAAGGACCCGCCAAAGTATGTGACACACAGGGTTCCAGTTTCTCCCCCTCCTCCCCAACGCTCGTTATGATGTCTTTACGATTATAGCTGCCCTAGTGGGTATGAAGTGGGGTCTTGTGGTTTTGATTTGTATATTCTGATGGCTGATGCATGAGCTTTTCTGTCCCCCAGGGGTTATCATCCCTGTGTGTGGATTGTCCCAGCTTCTGTTTCTCCTTCATCTACTTAACTCCTCGGAGCACCTACCAGTGGGGCAAAAACAAATACCTCAGAACTCTGGTGTTCTCAGAGCCTCATAGCCATGTCTAGGGAGGCTGCTGAATGGTAACATTAAGCTTCAAGGTTCGCTGGGAAGTGTCTGTATTCTGTGAGAAGTAGTGGCGTATGCCTGTGCTCCCCATGAAGTCCGGAGGCTGTTCCAGCCTGATGTTCCCAGAGGAGCTGCAGTGCTAGACAACAAAGAGAGGCAGAGTAGAGGGCAAAGACGAGGGCCAGGGCCAGGGTCTTCGGTCCACATCTTCTCCCATAAGATGTACCCTAACTACTTCATGGTCAGAGCCCGAGACCTAGAAGCAGCTCCTCTTACGTAGCGCTCGGGAGGAAGAACCAAAGAAATAGAAAGAAAACCAAACCTGATGCAGCCATAGAGCTCTGCAATGTATCTGCCTTGCCGTTCCAGTCTGGGGCTGTCAGGGCGCCCGGGGCGGGGAGGGGGTTCTGCACCTCTGTTTGGTTTTCAAGCTGCTTAGACTGCCTCCCATTTCTCTGTCTTCCCACACTGCAGGTATCAGTCACTCAATCTAACTCATGTTCCTGAACACAGCGCACCTATCTATGAATTCCGGTGACGGCGGTTCAGAGCAGGAACCAAATAAAACTGAACTTGGCAAAAAAAAAAAAAAAAGGAAAAGGAAAAAAAAACAACTTTGCCAAGAAAATTGTGTACCTGCCAGAACCAGGAGAAGGTGTGTTCCTGTTTCTTCACGAGCAGACTTGCATCGGAAAGCATGAATGTTAAGCCACAGAATCCAAGGAGCATGGCCAACCAGCAGGGCGGGTGGAAGGAGTATTCTCTGCACTTCCTCCCTCTCTGCAGTAGTTTGGTCTTAATCTCTTTTTAAGCTACCTTAAATGCACTTTTCCTTCCTGCACAGTATCACCAAAAGGCCCATTCCTTCCTCCTTCCCCACCTCCAACTCAGTAGAAGGTCAGCCCTACCCCCCCCCAGTCACCTTCAGCTTTGGTGCTCAGTGGTCTCTGCCCAGGCCCCAGCCCTGCGCGCCGCCCTCTCCCCCACCCCCCACCCCCACCCTCTCCCCTGCCCCCGTTGCTTAGTCTGGTAGCTCAAAAGAAGGCAGAGCCCCAGCTCGCATGTATTTCCCCCCACCCCCCAGAGCTCTGTGCAGGGAATCGGGGAGCTGCAGCAGCGTCTGCCAATGAAACAGGAGGCAGAGGCTGTTTCACATGGTCACCTGGCACTGCCCAAGCCCACTGTGTTCATGCCAAGCTAGTCAGTGGCTGGCAGACTCCCTGGGCCTGCCATCGGGGAACACTGAATTTCAGGCTTCCAGATCCCTGGCAGGAACAGATTCCAGTCCTGCTTCACTCAGCACGTTTGCTCCAAACTTTTGAACTTGAGGGCAATACTAAACTTTAAAAAAAAAAAAAAAAAGAAAGAAAGAAAAAAGAAAAAAAAAGAGTTTTTTTATTACAAAATTATTTTTATGGTCCCTTTAACAAGGACCCTATGGCAAATGCACAATTATTCAGAATTACATTTTATCGTTTTCACATTGAAAACAGCAAATGTTGACTTGTAATTTTTATACCTATATCTATATGTAAATGTATATTTAATCAACCAGCAGTTTCAAACTAGTCATCCTGGTACAAAAGTTTTGCAGCATTGCATCCATTCTAGTGCTAAACCTGAGAACTGTTTTCGGGGCCACTTTAGCATTCGTACCACCTCCTTTTGCTACTCATGACAGCAGTGCTCCGAGGCAACCTTCTCTGGTGAGCAGAAGGGGCCGCCGTTCTCCCAAAACAGCGACTCTGAAATGTTGGGATGGGGGGGCAGGGTGGGGACATGAACACGCTCTAATAACTCAAGGCTCACGTGCCAAAGTGTGTGTGTGGGTGTGTGTGGGCGGGGTGTGGTTTGGGAGGGGGTTTTGTTTTTTAGTGTTTTAAAAGCTTAATAGGTTGGCATCATTTTGGGGCATCGCATCTGTTGGCGGTTTACAAGACTTGCTCAGAATAAAGGAGGGGAGAGCTATAACCCACAGGAGCAAAATGGGCTACGCACACAGTCCTTTGGTCTGGATGAGTGTTAGCGACATGGTGTATTCTTAAAAAGTGACTTTCCTTCTGATGACCTATGTACTGTACATGACTGAGACTGAATGTCGGGGAAGCCTTAAAGGAGAAATACTTGGGAAACTAGTCAATGGTGCCGGGACACCGAGGTGGTGTAGTCCTAAGGCTTTGGACAGAGCTGAGACCAACTCCTGTAGGGAGGCCAGGATCTTCAAGCCCCAGTGACTGCAGAGGAAAAAGAATTCCCATCCACTGGCGGAGATGAGTCCAATGTTTTCTTGATTCTGAAACTTCAAGGCGTCAGGATGGCTGGCATTGGTCCCACCAGTCGATGGCACAGCACCGAGGAGACCATGCTGGCTCGGCCTCCGTGTTGCTGGCAGGCATCGTGTGAGTGGGGGAGATAGTGGGGCCATGCTGGCTTTCCCAGGCTGCACGAGCCGTCTGTTCCCTTCTCACAGCATGCTCGCCCATCTCAGCTACATTTTGCTAGCTCCTTGAAGGCTAGAGGTCCCACTTGGAAACTGAGAGGTAGCTCACCCCCTGGAGCTCATCGAGACCCTGTCTGTGTGGCTCTGGAGGTCAGTCGGTCAGGCACGTGGGCAGGGAAGAACATTTCCAAACATGGCTGCCGTTAAGCTAGCCAGATGGGCCAGGTTCTATTGTAGGATTTCTTCCTTTTTTTAGCGAGGTAATGAAGTATACCAGTTGTATTGGGGAAAATGAAGAAGTGATACCTTTGCTAGATCTTCTGGGCACATCTGTGATGAAGATTTGTTTGCAAAAAAATGCAAACCCAGTTGAAGACGGGGAAGGAATTATCTGTCCACCTCCTCTTAGTAATTCCCAAACAATCAACATCAACCCTTTTCTTTCTCTGAGTCCCCAAAGGAACTTTGGGGATCGTCCCCATCTGTGGTTATCCTTTCCTGAACCTTCTCAGTGGTTTACATGCCTCTGGTACTATGTGCAATAGTTTGGGTTGACTCTGTTATTCATCAGTAAGAAATCAGTGCAGGCTGTAGATTTTCTGCCGTCTTCCTCCACCCCAAACCAACCTGCCATGAGGTGGGATCTTAGAGATTCGGCCGTTCTTTCCACTGCTCAGAAAGTTTCCATTCTGTGCTCCCAGCCCTTTCTCTCTTCTGTGCCGGAATTATCCCTTCCCACCTGCCCGTCCTTTTAAACTACACAGCATTTCAGCTGCAGTCCAAAAGTAAGCAATGCCCAATACGAAGTAGAAAGTCCCATCTTGGTGCTGGTTCTGTTGGTAACTTGGAAATCACAAAACTCCAGGGGAGCAAAGGGGCTTTTCAATGTCTTTTGCTTTCAGAAACAGGGAATTTATATTCTAAGGCCTTGAATTGAGTTTTTTTTTTTCATAAAATAGTCTGATAAGCTAATTTTTAAAAAAGAAATGCCATTAAGTATGTTGCATTGTGGTTTAAAAGTACTAACAAGTTCTGAGAAAGAAAGATACTTGATTTTGAATCTTCCTTGTTTTTAAAAATTAGATTTGAAGGGGCACAAAGTATGAATATTTTGTTTCTTTAGGGAGGACATGTGGAAGGGTTTGAGGGTTTGGGACGGGAGAAGTATTTTGCAGAGATATCAATGTCCAAATAATTTTTAAAAAATAATAAAGGTATTTAAGCAGTGACTTTGTCCTATTTCTATTTTTTTAAATATTTTATTTATGTATTTGATAGCACAAGCAGAGGGAGCGGCAGGCAAAGGGAGAGGGAGAAGCAGACTCCCCACAGAGCAGGGAGTCTGACGTGGGTCTGGATCCCAGGACCCCGGGATCATGACATGACCTGAAGGCAGATGCTTAACCGACTGAGCCAACCAGGTGCCCCGTCCTTGTTCTTTTGCTAAATCAACACTGTTCTCTTAGAAGAGACCAGCCCTCTTCCAGGCCCTGTGTCTGTGGAGGTTCCCAGGCGGAGGCGCTCTCCCCCCCGCCCCCCCCTCGTCCTTATTCCTCCTCATTCCAGTGCCGTCTGCGGCTCCACACTGACATTTGAGCTCCATTTTCTTAATTTCTACATTTTTTTTAACAATGTGGAAGCTTTTGTGGATTTGTTTGATTTTGTTTGCATGTGTTCAGGATTCATGCTTTTATCTCACACACAGAAAATTCACGAAGAGAACTCTGTTCACTGTTAGTCCCTGCCGGCACAAGCAGTGTGGACGGAGGACTGGTTCTCTGTGGAAATGCCCAAGCCCCAAAGCTCTTGGGCTCCCGAGCGGCTGCACCAGCAGCATCCTGAAGCCAAGTTTAGGCCCTTGATGTCTTTGCACCTTGTGGCCGAGGGCCCTAGGGTTAACGCCTGACTGATTTCGACACACACCCTGCCTGGTGCGCCAGGATACCTTGGCTCTCTTGTTAACAGTGTTAGGTTTCTGAACCACCTCCCTAGGCAAGGCCAAGGAACAGGGCTGGAAACGCCATGTGAATTTTTCAGAAGCTGTTTTCAGTGTTGAAAAGGTTTAATGTTAAGTGAGTTGAAATCCTAAGGGAATTTACATCTGTGTCGGGGCAAAGTTGCCGCGTGTGTATACCATCTGATCTCATGTTATTTGAGCAGCAGTACTAATAAACTCCTTTCTTCTGAGATGTGTCAAGGAGGGAATAGGCTATTCACAAGGCTGAACGGCGTACAGCTGAAGACACCATTTACTGGTGGTTTTGTAGGGGGAGAAAGCTGCGGGACACCCGGATTCTACATCCCAGATCTCCCTTTAAAGTCCTTGCGGAACCTCCCATGCACCAGCCAAGCCCTCTGAGCCTGGAGAGTGGAAGGAACAATTTTTATGTAGGTCAGAGAGTTGAGGGTTCTAGGAGGTGCTTCTGGAAGCACTTTTGAAACTGTAGAAATACCCTACACATGTCACATGTCCTTCTTCCCGGATAATAATACTACAGAATATTTGCCAATGCTCGCCATATGTGCTGTGCCATTCTAAGTATTGGGGCAATGCAGAAACACACTGCGCTCCCTGGCATCGAGGAACTAAGAGTCTGCAATGGAGTGGAAATTGGCATTCTCATCCCCACAGCTGGCAAAACCCTCTTTGATATCTCAAGTGTTAGAGCCCCACTTTGAAACCTTTGTTGGCTTTGCTTTTAAACCATCCACAGGAATGGTGAAAAGTGTGTGGATCATGTGAAGCGTGAAACCCATGGCAGGACAGGACAAAGGGGAAATTAGAAACATCAATGCTGCTTGCATCGATCTCACTGCACCTGAGGAGGAAAGCATTAACATTGCTCAGGACTGAAATAGGCAGCTGGCTGTGACACAGAAAAGCGCCTGAAAATTGGATTGCAATCCAGCAGCGTTTTCTTCTCGATTGTTCTTCCAAACATCTGAAGATTGAAACTCCCTACTTGCACACAGCAAGCAAAATATGCCAGGGCTTTCATCTGTAGGAAGCACAGGCTGAAATTCAAGTTCATTTTGCCTTTTTTTGGGAGGGGTCCTGATTTTTCAATGGGGTTCATCATTTGCAACATCGGTCCTCTTTCCTCTCCCTGTTTGCTCAGTGAATAGACCCCTCCCTGCATGCTATCTCCAACTGGCGCTGACTTGGAGCCCTGCTTCCCAAACCTGGTTGCACATTAGAACCACCCACTTCACTTATAGTCCTTTTGTCTGGCAGCACCCTAGGCCTGTTCTCTCACAACCTCTTGAGTGCCTTGAAGTTCCCAGGTGATCCCAGTGTGCAGGGAGGATTGGGTTTCCCGAGGAAATGAGAGAAGGGCTTTCAGGCTCAAGATGTTGGTTTACTGAGCATGGTCCCTACTGGGTGGAGGCGACACAGGTGTCAAGTATCAAGACATCAGAATAGCAAATACCATGGGCGCCTGGGTGGCTCAGCCGGTGAAGCGTCTGCCTTCCACTCAGGTCATGATCCCAGGATCCTGGGATCGAGTCCCACCTCGAGCTCCAGTGGGGGGTCTGCTTCTCCCTCTGACCCTCACCCATCGCATGCTCTCTCTCTCAATTTCTCTCAAATAAATGAATAAAATCTTTTTTTAAGATTATGTAAAAAAAAGAAGAATAACAAATGCCAGCCTGTCGTGTGCAGTGAAAATGCCACCCCATCTAGAAGTTTAGGCCCTGGGAAAATAAAGAGAAGGGGTGACGGTATCATTTCTTAGGAGGCCAGTGCTTGTCTTCATCAGGGCTTTCATTCATGGCCGAACACTTCCGAGCACTTGCTGTGTGCCAGCCACCGTCCGGGGCCCCTGGGACGCATCCTTACACAACAAATCCCAAGAACAGCCTGTGCTCTTGAGGGGAGGGGCGTATAACAATGGCATAAGGAAGAGCACACGGAATGTCAGATGTGGAATTAAGTGATAAGCCTTACAGGAAAGGAAAAAGCTGAGCCTGGGGGAAGGGGGTGGGTTGCCGTTGTTAAAAAGACCGGCAGGTTGGTCCCCAGTGAGCTGGTGACATTTGAGCAGAGACCTGGGAGGGGGCAGGTGTGAGCCAAGCAGATGTGTGAAGATGAGCATTCCCCAGGGGGCAGGGGTCCCCAGGGAGTGAGCCAGCCATGCTAGAGAAACAACAAGGAGCTGAGCCGGAGGAGGGGAGGGCAGGGGTGACAAGGACATGGCCATGGCAGGGGTGTGTGTAGAAGAGTTAGCCCCTGTGGAACATCATGGATCATCGTCATGATAAGGATTCGGGCTTTTTCTCAGAGCGGAGTTGCTGGAGGATGGCAGCAGAGGAGGGACGTGACCTGGTTTA
This sequence comes from Spilogale gracilis, assembly GCA_004023965.1. Classification (NCBI taxonomy): domain Eukaryota; kingdom Metazoa; phylum Chordata; class Mammalia; order Carnivora; family Mephitidae; genus Spilogale; species Spilogale gracilis. The sequence goes on along the minus strand of PITA01001533.1, from coordinate 173,691 downwards.
GGTTTTGTTTTTTTGTTTTTGTTTTTTTTTAAAGATTTTATTTATTTATTTGACAGAACAACAGAGAGGGAACACAAGCAGGGGGAGTGAGAGAGGGAGAAGCAGGCTTCCCGCCGAGCAGGGAGCCTGATGTGGGGCTCGATCCCAGGTCTCTGGGACCATGACCTGAGCCGAAGGCAGTCAGTCGCTCAACCAACTGAGCCACCCAGGTGCCCCGACCTGGTTTAGGTTTTAAAGGATTTTGCTGGCAGAGACTGCAGTAAGGAGGCCACTGTAGCCCTGGGAGAGGCCGTGGTGCCACAGCAGAGAAGTGAGGAGAGGTCTTCATCTGCCTAGGCTATGACGGTGGAGCCAAAGGGATTTGCTGATGGACTAGATGTGGCATGTCACAGCGAGATAGCAAGCAGTTCAGGGTGACTCCGGGGTAGCTCAAAGGCTGCACTGGTCACCGTGTAGTTACTAGTTACCTTGTCATTTGTTCCCTGAGGAATTTTATTATTTTTTATTTAGTGTAAGTTTTATTGACTTAAGGGATCCCTACACCCAACGTGGGGCTCGAACTCGTGAACTGGAGATCTGGAGTCGCATGCTCTTCCCACTGAAACAGCCCCCCCCCCCCCGGATCTTAATTTATAGAGGTGACTGAGGGACAAGAGAATGGTCAATGCCATTGAAAGGTTTTTATTGCTTGTATTTCCCAGGAGGAGGGGTGTGCCATATTACACAAGGCCACATGGGAAGCACCCAGTTTGGGCTGGGAGGCCGAAGGAGCCAGAGGAAAGCCCAGGCCAAGAGTCTTTGTTGGGGATTCCGAGGGAAGGGTAGTCGGCACCTGGCAAAGAATTTAGGATTGGCTAGTTTAAATAATTCCAGTGGGCTTTGGGTTGTGAGACCAGTCCCTGGGGGTCTGGTACCTGGCCCTGGGGTAATCAGGGAGAGGGATACTGGCTTGGTGTGTGAGCAATTGATAGGGAGGTGGCTGGTGTATCTGTTGTTTGCATATGAATACACACTTGGAAATGGGGAGCTCTTTGCCATCTTTAAGAATCAACCAGCCCTGGGGCGCCTGGGTGGCTCAGTTGGTTGGGCGACTGCCTTCGGCTCAGGTCATGATCCCGGAGACCCGGGATCTAGTCCCACAGGTTCCCTGCTCGGCAGGAAGCCTGCTTCTCCTGCTCTCACTCCCCCTGCTTGTGTTCCCTCTCTGACTGTGTTTCTCTCTGTTAAATAAATAAAATCTTAAAAAAAAAAAAAAAAAAAAGAATCAACCAGCCCTGGGGTGCCTGGGTGGCTCGGTCTGTCAAGCATAGGACTCCTGATCTCAGCTCAGGTCCTGATCTCAGGATCTTGGAAAGCATAGGACTCTTGATCTCAGCTCAGGTCCTGCTCTCAGGATCTTAGGAACGACCCAGACCCTGGACTCAGTGTGGAATGTGCTTGAGATTCTCTCTCTCTGTCTCCCTCTGCCCCTCCTGCCTCATCTAAAATAAATAAGTCTTTAAAGGAAAAAAAAAAAAGATGAAGTGGCCGACCCTGGGAGGGGCAGTGTGTCCTCAGTCAGCAAGGCCATGAGAGGCAGAATATCAGGAATAAAGGAAGTAGGAAAATACATTGTTAATGTACTTGACCCTGTGATGAGAGGATGCCAAAGGGACGAATCTAAGAAAACAGAACAGTTATGTATTCCAGCTGCTAAAAAGCGACACCTTGAACTCTCAGGGGCTTGACCTGATGGATGTTTGTTATTCATTCACATTAAGACCACTTGGCAATAGTTGGGGTGTGAGTTCTGCTCCACCAGTCATCAGGGCACACCCAGCAGACGCTCTGCCATATTTTAATTATTTTTCTTTGAGAGAGAGAGCAAGTGAGGGAAGGGGCAGAGGGAAAGGGAAAGAATCTCAATTAGACTCTGCACTGAGTGCAGACCCTGACACAAGGCTTGATCCCAGAACCCCAAGATTGTGACCTGAGCTGAAATCAAGAGTCAGAGGCTTAACCAACTGAGCCACCCAGGCACCCCGAGGCTGTGCCTTCTTTGACCCGTCCCTTCACAATTGTCCTGGGCAGGCAGAGGAACAAATGACAGGCTTCCATGGGCTGGGTCTAGAAGGGTCTTCCGTTGTTTCTGCCCATTCAGTGACCACATCCAAATGCGAGGGGGGAAAAGGTGGCCTCACTGGATGCCTGAGGGAGCACGGAGATCAGATGGGTGAATAATGGGTCATTCTGCGGTGCAGGAGCTGGAGTTCGGCTTTGCATGTGGTAACTTCTAAATAAATATGCATTAGGCTTCCAACCGGTGATGGATGTGTGTCAATGAGAAACTCAGGAGAAGGTCTGACTGGAGTTAAAACAGTCAGAGCTGTCAGCCTCTAGATGCAGTTCTTACGACCACAAGATGCCATGAGCTCCCCAAAAGAGAGAGGGTAGACAGAGGGACCCTCCAACATGAGAAGCTCATGCATAAGAGGAAGACTGGAGACAGAAGGAAGAGCCAACGAGGCCAGAGGTGAGCCAGAAAATGGGTGTCTTGCAAGCCCCATGACGATGGTGCCTTCTGGAGGAGGGAACAGCTATGTCCGTAGCACTGAGGTTGGACCACAGGGCATAGCTATGTGAAGGTCACTTTTCTGACCCTGACGAGAGCTGCTTTCGGGGCATGGTAGTGGTAAATTGGGATCAGAACAGGTTCAGGAGAGAAGGGAAGAGAAAGCAGACAGTGAGAATAGATAGCTTGGAGAGTCGTTTGCTGCCCAAGGAAAACAGCAAATAAATAGGAAGTTGTGGTGAGAGAAAGTGGCTAAAAGGTTTGGGTTTTGTGAGGGACAAAATCAGTTTATTTTTAAAGATTTTATTTATGTATTTGAGAGAGAGAGAGAGAGAAGGAGAGTACAAGAAGGGAGAGAGGGAGAAGAAGCAGATTCCCCACTCACAGGGAGAGGGATGTGGGGCTCGATCCCAGGACCCTGAGATCATGACCAGAGTGGAAGGCAGAGGCCTAACCGACAGAACCACCCAGGCACCCCTATTTTATTTCATTTGTAATTGAAGCATAATTGACAAACAATACTACATTAATTTCCGGTGTACAATGTGGTGATTTGACTAGTCTGTATGTTCTGTGCTCACCACTAGTTACCATCTCTCACCATACAATCCTATTATGATACTCTAGACTATAGTCCCCATGCCATCCCTTTCTTCCCTGTGACCTATAATTATTCCATTGGGAGGGGGAAAATTATTTTATGCTATCATATGTAATGACTTTTTTATTGCAGTGAAATACACAAAATCTAAAATTTACTCCTTCAGCCACTTTAAGATTTTCTTCATTTATTTGACAGAGAGACAGAGAGAGAAGGAACACAAGCAGGGGGAGTAGGAGAGGGAGAAGCAGGCTTCCCACCGAGCAGGGAGCCTGATGTGGGGCTTGATTCCAGGACCCTGAGATCACGACCCGAGCCGAAGGCAGGGGCTTAACCCACTGAGCCACCCAGGTGCCCCCTTATCATAGTTTTGATTTACATTTCCCTAATGACCAGTGATGTGGAGCATTTTCTAGTGTGCTTGCTGGCCATCTGTTGATGTTCTTTGGTGAAATGTCCAAATCCTTTGCACATTTTTAAAATTGGGTTGTTGTTGACTTTTAGGGTTTTTTTCTATATTCTAGATATTAACCGCTTATCTGGGTATGTGATTTGCAAATATTTTCTCCCATTTCATGGGTTGCCCCTTTACTCTGTCAATAGTATCTTTTGATGGGTAATCAGATATTTCTACCATTCTAGTAGCAGCCTCTTCAGAAGTCTACAAACTCTACTTCAAAGATTCCTCAAGTGACATGAACAAACAAGCTTTGAATGACCACGTCTGGGTTTGGAGGACCCAGACCTTGCAAGCAGAAAAAGCCAGTTGCCCAGAGAATGCCTAAAATTTGGGTTTTCTCTCTTGACCCCTGAAGTAGGAATGATTCTTGTGTAATTGAGGAAGGAACTGAGGTCCATGAGGATTGTGACAACTGCAGAGATGCCAAGACTCTTGGGAGATGTGTCACAATGGGCATAAGCATGGTGGGAAATGAAGCCAGGCGAGCCACATCATGTCGAAATCAGAGGCAGAGAAGGGTTGGAGACCCATTCCTGGGCCAGGCCTCCCCATTGGTGCAGGCCTCCCTAAGTTCCAAAGGGTTTTCACAGAATCTTCTTTCAACCTTACACATAGATATCCCAATCCACAATCTAACATGTTGATGTCAATTTACAGGCACTGGACTTAGAATTGAAAGTTTTGCTCTCAGATCTCAGCTCTGCCCTGAATAGCTTGAGCCACACGTGCCTTGTAATCTTGCTTTGTAGAAAGTGAATGAGAATTGCAAACTCCAAGCTTATGAAAGTCCCTCTCTAGCTCAGATCCTGGTACATAATAAACATTCAATAAGTGTGGTTGGGATCTGAGGAGGACGTGAGGCCCACAGAGGAAAAATGACTTACAATGGCCCTGGAATTTGAGAACTTATGGGCAAAAATGTGCCTGGTGCATATTTTTCTTAGCAACCATGTTTTCCCATTTTTAAGATACAGAAACAGATCCGGAGAGTTTAAGATATTTAACCAAGTTCACACTGTTAGGAGCCTCAGATATGAACACAAAGTCATTTCCAAGGTCACACTCTCCACCCTCAACTTTTTACTAAATACATACAGAAGAGTTGAAAGAAAAATTCAATGCATACTGACACACCGTTAACATATGGCTACTTTATGTTAGCATGCTTTCTTTAAATGTATACATGGAACTTCTTAAAGTAAGATACAAATGTCATGTCCTTTAGCCCTGATTTGGAATGTTCATGTCCCCCCAAATTCATATGTTGAAGCCCTATGCCCCCAATGTGGTGGTGTTTGGAGATTCATCTTTGGAAGGTTATTAGGGCCAGATGAGGTCACAATGGGATCAGTGACCTTATAAGAACAGACACCAGAGTGATGCCTGGGTGGCTCAGTCGGTTAAGTTGCTGCCTTCCACTTGGTTCATGATCCCAGGGTCCTGTGATTGAGCACCATACTGAGCTCCCTGCTCAGCCGGGAAGTCTGCCTCTCTTTATCCATCTGCTTTTCCCCTACTCATGCTTTCTCTCAAATAAATAAATAAAAATTAAAAAAAAAAAAAAGACGGGGTGCCTGGTTGGCTCAGTTGGTTAAGCAACTGCCTTCGGCTCAGGTCATGATCCCGGAAACCCAGGATCAAGTCTCACATCAGGGGACGCCTGGGTGGCTCAGTTGGTTAAGCGACTGCCTTCGGCTCAGGGCATGATCCCGGAGACCCGGGATCGAGTCCCACATCGGGCTTCCTGCTCGGCGGGAAGCCTGCTTCTCCCTCTCTCACTCCCCCTGCCTGTGTTCCCTCTCTGGCTGTGTTTCTGTCTGTCAAATAAATAAAATCTTTAAAAA
>PITA01001533.1:74376-168135 GCA_004023965.1 Spilogale gracilis | reverse complement strand
AAAATGAAATTCTGTTTTGTTCAAGCCATCCAGTGTGTGGTATTTTGTTATGGCAGCCTAAGCAGACTAAGACAATCCCTAAATGTCACCGGGTACATCTGCCAAGGATAAAAGATCTCCAACCCAATCACACCCTAGGAAATTAACAATGATGCCCTAATATCTAATAGCATATCCAAAGTCAAATTTTCCTCAATTGTCTTAAGAATGTCTTTTTAGGGTGCCTGGGTGGCTCAGTGGGTTAAAGCCTCTGCCTTCAGCTCAGGTCATGTTCTCAGGGTCCTGGGATGGAGGCCGCATACGGCTCTCTGCCCAGCGGGAATCCTGCTTCCTCCTCTCTCTGCCTGCCTCTCTGCCCACTTGTGATCTCTCTCTCTCTGTCAAATAAATGAATAGAATCTTAAAAAAAAAAAATGAATCTTTTTACAGCTGCTTTTAAAATGGCACCAGATTCTAGGTGAAGTCTACACATTATCTTTAATATCTTTTTATCGAGAATGATCCCACTGTCTCGCTTCCCAAAGCACCTTCCTGTGATTGGCAATTGTGAAGAGCCCAGGGCACTTACAAAATGTACCACTTTCTAGATTTGTCTATTGTTTCCTCGTGTCTAAACTCGGATACAGTATTTTTTGTCAAGAATTCCAGTAGGAGATGCTGTCTACTTTATAATGCATCGTATCAGGAGGATTTGATGGCAGATGGTAAGGCTAAGTTGGAACACTTCCTTAATGCGGTAATGGAGATCCGTTTTCAACCTCTACACAAAGTGATAACCACCAGGCTTTCAACTGAACGCCTTTTTTTTTTTTAAGATTTTATGTATTTGTCAGAGAGAAACACAGCCAGAGAGGGAACACAAGCACGGGGAGTGAGAGAGGGAGAAGCGGGCTTCCTGCTAAGCAGGGAGCCCGATGTGGGACTGGATCCCGGGCTTCCGGGATCATGACGTGAACCGAAGGCAGTCGCTTAACCAACTGAGCAACCCAGGCGCCCTCAACTCAGCGCTTCTTGACACCAGCAGAGTCAGCTGCGCTTGGAACCAGACCTTCAGGGTTAATCACCCAAGATTCCCTCTCGTCTCCTAAACTCAGCTCCTGCCCAGCTCAGCCCAGCCTGGGTGAGCATGGCCCCGCCCCGGCCCCGGCCCCGGCCCCGGCCCGCCCCGCCCCGCCCCGGCCCATCCTGGCCCCGCCCTGGCCCATCGCGGACCCCCAGCCCCGCTCGCCCAGCGAGCGGAACCAATAGTGTCTGGCATTCCGCTCGACGTCGTCTGTCCGGACTCTGAATCCCGGAGCGCCGGGAGCACGAGGACGCTGTTCTCCGTGGGCTTCCGGGCGCACGCAGTTCTGCCGCCGCCGAGAGGGCAGAATTCCCGGTCCTGCTACCGGTGCCTGTCGGTGCGCCGGGTTCAGCCGCCACCATGGGGATCCTGGAGAAGATCTCCGAGATCGAGAAAGAGATCGCTCGGACGCAGAAGAACAAGGGTGAGGGCCGGCCTGGCGGGGCCTTCCTTTCTGCCCGCCTCAGTTTTCCTGTCAGTAAAATGGGGAAACAACTCCAGCGATAGAGCTGAAGCGGGCTCGAAGGCAGCAGAGACGTGCCAGAGACGTGACCAGGTCTTCCAGCGCTCCCGAGGCAGGCAGGACCAGGCGGGATCCGGGTCCCAGCGCGCTGCTCTGATTACAGACGATCGCTGTGGGATCGGCTTGGTGCCAGAGCAGGCGACCGAGTAGAGAAATCGAAGCCCCCAGCCAGCGTCTGACCCAGAGAGAGGCATGGTCGGGCTTCAAACCCGGGTCTCTTGGTGCCTTGGCTTGGGGAGTCGCTGCTCTCCCTTTTTGTGCTGGAAAGCCCAGGAGGAGACCTTTCACGGGTACAGCCTCACCCAGCGTCTCCGGAACCGAGGCCATCATGACTCCAGCCTGGCGGACCTGGGTTTGAACTCCAGCTTCACCCGTACCTGCTGTGAAAGCTTGGAAAGTCACTTCTCCTCTTTGAGCCTCAGTGTCCTCATCTGCAAATGGGTTATTGTAATCCCCATCTCACTTTAGCTCACAGCTAAATTAAACTAGATTGTGTGTGCAAAGTACTAGGCACATGTAAGCACTCCGTATTTAAAGAAACCTCCCAACATAGATAGCACATAATAAAGGATCAAATGTGGATTGTAAGAGCTGGAGGAGCTTACCAGAGAAGAGCAGTGGGGAGACATAAATGATGACACCCAAAGAGGCTTCCAGGAGGAAGTGGGACTTGAACTGGTTAAGGGGAGGGTACTCCCTGTGAGGGGGCGCTGCTGAGACAAAAGCATGGCAGCCCCGGGAAGCATGGTATATTCATGGGGCAGTTCTAGATCTAGAACAACCGAGATCAGAAGGGTCTGGAGTAATGGGGGATGAATTTGGCCAGAGTAAGTGAGGCCTGGTGCCTAAGCAGCCCTACTGTGGGGTTGCAGAGGCAGGCAGTGGGGAATACTAGGTAGCTAGTGTCAGTGTCTGTCTTTCCCTGGCTCTGTGTAGGTCTGGAGGCTGAGAAATTGGGGGGCTTCATTGATTCATTATGTAAATCTTCCCCAGGCCCGTACTATGTGCTAGGCATGAGCACAGCAGGCACATCCTTGCCCTCCTGGAGCTGACCTTCCAGTGGATAGTCTCTAAACGAATAACAAAATAAACAAGTTCATTTCAGCCAGCCATAAATGCAGCAAAGACAAATGATGCTGCTAGAGCAAGAATGTGGGGCATGGGAGCCAGGCCTACTAAAGTAGAATGATCAGAGAAGACCTCCATGAGCTGGGGATATTTGAGCTGGGACCAGAATGAGAAGAAACCAGCCATGCAAAGATCTGGGGCAAGACTTCCTGGCAGAGAAACGAACATCACGGAGGCAGGAACAGACTTGGCTTGTTCAGAGATCTGAAGGTCTGGGACCGGAGTGCAGTGATGGGAAAGGAAAGGGTCAACCATATAGGGCCTTGTAGGTCATGGGAAGGTGGCAGTTGTATTCTCAGGCAGCAGGCGCTAGTGGAGAGTGTTAAGGAGGGGAGACACAGTCCCATTTCTGTTTTGTTTTATTTATTTATTAGAGAGAGAATACACAAGCAGGGAGAGCGGCAGGCAGAGGGAGAGGGAGAAACAGACTACCTGCCGAGCAGGGAGCCTGATGCGGGACTCAGTCACAGGACCCTGGGATCATGTCCCGAGCCGAAATTAGCCGCTCAACAGACTGAGCCACCCAGGCATTCATTCCCTGATTTCTGTTTTAAAACTTCCCACTGGGTTTCCTGTGGAGTATCATCTACATGGATCAAGGAGAGTAGCAGGGAGGCTTTGGCAGTGGTGAAGGGGATATAAAGATGATTTGAGGATTAAGACCTACTCCTTCCCTTCAGAGGTGCTCAGAATCTTATGAGCTGACAAGAAGGATCAGATGAACCTGATGCTTGCTGAACTCATTCTTGACCACTTCTCACCGCCACCAATTCACTCCACTTGTTAGATTATTTCCTGAGTACGTGCCCTGTGCCACCGAAAGCTGGGGTCCTGCCCCATTTGAGTGAGGGAATTAAACAAGATAGCTTCAAGTAGTGATCAGAGTCATAAAGACAATAAACAGGATCATGAGGCCAAGAGGGACCAGAGGAAGGGTGGGGGTTACCGTAGATCAGAATAATAACCAATGGTTACCAGGTGCTTATGTGTGCTAGTCATTGTTCTTAGTGCTTTCTGTAAGGCTTAATGAAAACCCAGTGGTATGGTCTCTCCTGTTAACATCCTGCTTTGCAGATTCAGAAACTGTGTACGAGAAGAGTAACTTTTCCAAAGTTGCATGACCAGGAATGGCAGGGTCAGATTCCAACCCAGGCTCTTCACCTCGGCCTCACATTGCCCACCACCCCTTCCAGCTGGGGAGGGGAGGCCTCTTTGAAGAGATGCCATTTGAGCTGAGCCTCGAATATTGAGAAGGAGCCAGCCTGGGAAGATAAGGTTGCAATGGAAGGAATAGCAAATGCATGCAAAGGTCCTGGGGCACGAATCATGTCAGCTTGTCCTGAAGAAACAAGGAAGCCACTGTGGCTGGAACGTAGTACATAAAAGAGTGGAAGGAGATGTTGGAGAGGTAGTGAGGGACCAGGTTACCTAGCCCCAGCCCACTCTTGTAACAAAGATTTTATAACAGTTTTACTGTCAGGAAATGCAGCTCCCCTTCAATAGTGTAACTTTTGTGCACACAGAATTTGAGAAAAATCAGTGTAATGCCCTAATCATAAACAAAGGAGGAGAAAAAGGAAAGCATAATTAAAATGGTGTTTATTTCAATATTTAAATGTTGGGGCATGGCCCGGATGCAGCGATGTTAAAACGAAGGCATGAGATATTTGCACCTCTGGGCGGCATTGCAGGGTGTATGCCGGCCAGATGCGGCCCGCTGCTCAGTGTGTTGTGCTGGTGACTCAGGTGCCCTATAGGAGGCCTGGGATCCCAAGATGGTGAGCACCTCCAGGTAAAGTTTCCAACAACACATGCTAGAGTCTTTCCTTAACATGCACAGAAGTTGTATTCCTGGAAATTTCAGTGTTTACTGACACTGTAAGAGAAAAATGTCCCGTGTTGCTATGTGAAACAGAATGAGGCTCTAGGCCGCAGGTTTTCCCCCTGCAGATGTCTTACAGCTGTGAAAAGTCACATGGAACATGGGACAATTGATGGTTCTGCCAGACTGACTCACACTTTGTAGGGCTGTGGGCTTCCCTTGTCCCTGCCTGATAAATGCCAGTGGGGACTTCGCCATCACACTGACAATGGAAAACATCCCCCCAAAACCCCCCCCCAGGGAGTGGTGCTGCCCCCGTTGAGAACCACTGACTTGCAGTCACGTGGTCTCAATAAGGAGACAAGCTTCTGTACTAAATGAAGTGAGAGGCTAAGGGGGGCCTTCTTTTTTTTTTTTTTTTTTTTTTTTTTTTTTTTTTAAAGATTTTTTTATTTATTTGACAGAGAGAAACACAACCAGAGAGGGAACACAAGCAGGGGGAGTGAGAGAGGGAGAAGCAGGCTTCCCGCCGAGCAGGGAGCCTGATGTTGTGCTCGATCCTGGGTCTCCGGGACCATGACCTGAGCTGAAGGCAGTTGCCCAACCAACTGAGCCACCCAGGTGCCCCTAAGGGGGCCTTTTAAGCAGAGGGGTGTTTTCTTCCCCGATCTAGTTCTGATGTTTCCAGCTAGCATTTGGTTGTATGCGGGGGCGCACCTGACCCACGGGGATTGGAGACCCTGGATACTTACCTTCCGTCTTGCTTTATGTCCTTTAGCCACCGAGTATCATCTGGGTCTGCTGAAAGCAAAACTTGCCAAGTATCGGGCCCAGCTTCTGGAACCGTCTAAATCGGCCTCATCCAAAGGAGAGGGTTTCGATGTTATGAAGTCGGGTGACGCCCGTGTGGCGCTGATTGGATTTCCCTCTGTGGGTAAGGTCAGTGATGGTCAGCGTGGGCCTTGGGGAGGAAGCAAGTTGTCTTCCAGACACGACTGTCCAGCGCCTCCTCTTGCTCCCTTTCTATACTAGCTCCAAGGACTGAGAAGACCCAGCCTCCCCCAGGATCTGGTCCCACCCCTTTACCATCCTGTCATGGTGACCATTGTTGCCTGTCTCTGGGAGAAGTGTTTCCACTCAGTCTCGGACGCATCTGTCATGCACAAACGTTTATGGAGGGCGCACCCTGGGCCAGGCTCTGGGCCAGGCACTGGTGATACGGGAGGAAACGAGATAGTTCTATCCAGTGAAGAGGCCGCTCAAAAACAGGCTGAGAGAACAATGACCAGGTGGCTTAGATAGGTGCTGGTGGAGCAGATTTTAAACCAGTTCAGCTAAAGCATGTTAAACCTGTTCCTCTGGCCACGCACGAGGGGAAATCGATAGCAGCGACACCGCTTGAGTGCTTGCGGCCGCTGGAGCATTATAGCTATGCTTTCTGTGGGTTTGGTTCTATTTTCCCCTCTGCCTGGATAATGGGTGTGTATATCACAGGAGGTGGGGATTGCTCTGCTCTCTGTCCACGCACATACAAGATGGAATCATAGCACCACTGGCATGTCCACTTCTTCGTGGCTGTCTGTCCTATTCCTACATTAGAGTTCCCTTACCTCGTAATGGCTGCCCAGAAGCCCCCACTGTGGTCAGAGCGTCATCAGCAGTTTGTTTCTTCCCTCCTGTGCCGATCGCATCCTAGATTGAGGATGGGGGTTCGAGGTTGTGGGTTTTAAAAATGCCTATCAATGCTGTCATTTAGCCTCCAAAGCAGCTCTAACTGACTCCATGTGGGGACTATTGGAAATGTCTCCAAGTATCTGCTCACAGACGCCCATGTGGGGTGCTGTGTCAGTGTGGGGCTGTAGGCTGGGCCATGGACAGGTTAGAGGAAGACCAAACTCTGTGTCACGTTCTGCAGGCTTCCTTCCTGGGGGCTTGTGTATGCCTCTTATTCTTTGGGAGCACTCCTGTCCCAGCTGGACTTTACCATCGGTACCCAGCTGGAGGCACTGCCCCCTTGTCCTCCATCTTGTTGGCTCAGGACATACCGCATCGTTTTAGTTACCATCCAAGCCAGGTAGGAAGGGGAAAGCTACTAGAGGCGGAAGTGACACCAGGAAACAAGCCACTGCCCTCTGTGGCTCCTCCTCCAGGCCACTGGCTGTTCACCCAGCTGATGCCTTGCAATGCTCAGCCTCAAACCTGAGTGCGTCATTTGACACACGACTTCCCGGCCAGTGCTCAGATCCCAGTAGTGTCAGGGTGCTTATGACCCCTCAACTTGACAGAAGCTAGACATGGAGCAGCGCAGGGGCTTCCTGCTGCTGCCTTTCAGAGGGAGCTGATACCCGTGCTGCAGGAGCCCCTTGGGAGAGCTGGAACTGTCCCCATGTGTGCCCTCTGCAGGCTAAATACCCTCTCGGTCTTCAGTCCTGGTGGGGTTTCCAGATCCCTCTCTGTCTCTTTGGCCCTCTCTCATTTTTCCCCAGTTCTGTATATTAAAAATTTCCAAACACACACAAGAGGTAAAAGAACAAGTACAGCGTACTCGCTCTCTGAGTCCATTGATTTTGCCATATTGCTATGTCTCTTTGGATTTGTGTCTGCGGGTATATGGGGTTTTGTTTTTGTTTTGGCTGACCCATTTGAGAATAAATTACAGGCATCATGTTTCATGATCTTTCACCCCAAAATATTTAAGCTTATATCTCTAAAGAATAAGGATATTTTCCTGCTTAGCCACAAAATGTCACACCAAACAAAATGAACAGTAATTCAGGAATGATCTAATGCCTGGACCACATTCTGATTTCAGCACTTACCCCCAAATGAACTTTGTGGCTGGTCTGTCCCAACCAAGGTCCATTCTAGGACCTCATGTGGTCCCTATGGTGTCATGCCTCTGCCTGCTCTAATCTGGAACGGTACCTTTTGTGATGAACCTAACTCTAAGGAGACCAGACAGTAGTCCTACACAAAATCCACACTCGGGAGTTATCCACTTGCTTCCCCATGGTGTGCTTTAGCTTGTTTCTGTTCGTTGTATTTCCTGGGAGCCGAGAATCAGGTAGACACCCAGGACTTGTGGCCAGCTTCCACATAGGAGATGGGGCAGACCTCATTTTGTACCATATCAAAAAAAAACCCGACTGCTGGTTGCATTTCAGAGTGGCTTAGGGGGAGGGATGCCCTGTCTTCCCTTCTGCGTGGTTGCATCAGCCTCCCCCACCCAAGCCCAGGTAACTGGAAAGTCCACTGCAAGGTGCTGCTCCAGTGGCATGCGGAAGTCAGTCTCTGTCAGCATCCCCTTAGTGACCTTGACACCAGTAAATTGTCCTTGCCTAGGAGATTTGCTAGTCATGGTAAAATGTCAATTTTCCAATTGTCTTCCTCCTTCCTCACTAATTAGCTGATGCTCCTCTGGGGAGTAGCGCCTTTTCTCATTGGAGTCAGCTCTTCAGTAAGCTTGAAAAAGTTCCTGGGAAGGCAGGATATGTGCTGCCCTTAAATGAACAGTGAGGTGTTGGGGTTAGAGCTGTCCCTCAGGGTGACCGGTGACTGTTTTTAAGCTTTAATTCTTGGGGCGTTGTGACAGACTCCATCAGTTTTCACCTATTCTTGATTTTACTTTCAGCCTGCCAAGGACTTCTTTTCCAAGCCCAGGCTGGGAGGAGCGCTTTGTGTACCAAGGGCTGTGTGCCCTTGAGGGTCAGGGTCAGACCTGCCGCCCTGCTGGGGACCTGGGCTCTCCAACCACGGGAGGGCCCAGACCTCCCTCGTGCAGAGGCCAGACAGAGTCAGAGTGTCTTCCTCTTGGCCTCCAGCAACAGTCACTCAGTGTCTTGGTAGCTGTTGCTCTTGGGGCCACCCCGCTCACCCCACCAGGTTTTCAGATTTCTTTCTTTCTTTTTTTTTTTTTTTATTTAAGATTTTATTTATTTGATAGAAACACAGCCAGAGAGGGAACACAAGCAGGGGGAGTGAGAGAGGGAGAAGCGGGCTTCCCGCCAAACAGGGAGCCCAATGTGGGACCCGATCCCAGGTCTCCAGGATCATGATCTGAGCCGAAGGCAGTCGCTCAACCAACTGAGCCACCCAGGCGCCCAGTCCTCAGATTTCTAAGAGGCCCCCAGGGCAGAGAGTTTCTGGATTTGAGGCCAGAAGGTGTGTGGGTATATGAGTGAGATGTGCCCCAGCCTTCCTGTTGCCAGAGAGGCAGGGTCCAGGCGGCCCGGTCACAAATGTGTCTCAGGCTCTTTGTTCCCTGCTGACTAGGCTGAGGCCAGGAGGCCAGGGCTGGGTTTCCTCCCCCTCTGGCTCTGCCCACTGCTTTGCTGTCCCTCTGGGCCACTGCACCCACTGCTATGGCCTCACCACACTCCAGGCTTGGCACACCTTGGGCCTTACCATCTCCTTTCACCCTCACACAGCCCCCCATGGTGGGGACCGAGCAGATGGCCAGCGTTCATACAAAGGACTCAGAAGCTCAGAGGAAGAAGTTTCTTGCCCCGGGGGGAGCCTGGTCTCTCTTAACTCCCAGCCAAGCCACAGCTCTGGTCCCACAGTGAACCGTGACACGAGCATTCCCATCCAGACCCCAGCTCACCCCTTCGTGCCTGGCAACACCTCCTGCCATCTGGCTCTGTCTCAGACACGTTTGTCCCCTTGCACATCTCATTCCTCCCTGGGTGAGCAGCTGCTTTGAGTGCTATTGGTTCTTGCCTGCTTGAAGTTCTCTGGGGCCCAGGAGAGGCTGGTGGGTTTGGTGGAGCTGGGGAGAGGGCTCTCATTTAGAAACCAGTTCCCTGGGTTCCCCAGGCCTTGAGGCCTCCAAGGAAGAGAGTGCCTTCTGGTGCTCTACCTGTCCTGGGCCGGGCCAGAGGTGACATTTCCAGTTGCTTTGTGTCCCTACACTGAGGCTGAGGAGGGAGTTTGCTGCCTGCATCCAGCAGGCTGCCAGCCCATGGGGATCCTCCCAGGAAGCTGGGACAAGGCTCCTCACTGCAATGATCTCCTTTTTCCCTCCTAGTCCACCTTCTTGAGTCTAATGACCTCCACAGCCAGCGAAGCTGCGTCCTATGAATTTACCACCCTGACGTGCATCCCTGGGGTCATTGAGGTAAGTTGGGGTGTGTTAGATTCCAGAAGGGGGAAAGGGATGTGCTCAGGTTTGCGGTGGTATAGATAGATGTTGTGTGTGTGTGTGTGGGGGGGTGTCCGTGTGCAGGGGAGACTCTGATCTGAGCTGCTTTGCCCTCAAGCTCTGACAGTTCTCCCTGGTGCCCCATTGTGCTCCACTGTCCCACACCACCCCAGTTTGGGTCACTTGTTCCTGGCTGGCCAGATCCCTTTGGCTCCTGTGAAGCTTCAGAGTCTGGGGCAGCTGAGGTCCTGGGGCCTGGAGTACCCACGGTGCAGGAACGTTTTTGTGGAGTACTCTTACTATCACTGAAGAGTGCGATGGGACTGTAAAGCCTCAGGAGCCCCTCCGCAGTTGCTCCTCAACTCATGGGATCAGGTCTGTGCCGGGCTGGAGCAGTGACAAGGCTGGGGTTTCCTGTAGGCCCTGTGGTGCAGGCCATCATAGGGGTCCTGGGGTCAGGCAGGCCCTTCCTGCAGGGACTCCTCCCCTGACCTCCTTCTCTTCCTCATCCTAGTATAAAGGAGCCAATATCCAGCTCCTGGACCTTCCTGGGATCATCGAGGGCGCAGCACAAGGTAGGAGGTGGGGATAGGCGGGTGGGAGACAGGGTGGGTCTCAGTACACCAGCCCGCCTTCTTCCAGAGGGTGTCGGGTGTACTGGTCTCAGTGTTAAAATCGGATGTGACTGTAGGGTTGGACTGTTAGGGGGAGGCTCGCAGCCTCTCACACTGCTCCGGCCTCATATGGTCCTGGCTGGCCCCATCGTAAAGCCGAGGAAACCGAGGCCCTGTGAGGTGAAATGACTTGCCCAAGGTCATGTAGCTTACCTGACAAGTTTGAATTCAGTTGAATTCTTCCACTCCACGGGCTCCAGTGCGGCACTGCAGGGACCCCTGCAAGGAATGGACACCTGTTAGCTGTGATCCTCATCCTGACACCCCATCCTTTGTCATTTTGGTTCTGTGTTCTGAGATAGGAACAAGCCCATGGCTTCTGGTGGCTGGGGGCAGTCTGCAGCCTCACAGAGATGGGAACCAGCTCATGGTTCTCCGGCAGGTGCCGGGCTGTGTGCTGGCTGCTGTCTCAGTCCTCAGCTGGCCCTGTGACTTAGAGAGTGTCACCATTTCCTTTTCGTAGCTGGGAGGAGTGTCAGGGATGACAGGTAAAGGGTCTGCCCTGAATAACTGTAGACCCACTAAAGGAGCAGAGCTGGGGTCAGCACCACCTCCCTGGTTCTGTGGCCCCAGCGTGGCTGGGCAGCAGGGCCTCTTCCCTGGGGCTCCAGTTGCCTTCTCTGCCCTGCGCCCTCCCATACCCCACTGTCCTCAGGCAAAGCCCTGCCTGCTTGGATTGGGGCGGGGGAGTGGCGATGGTCCCCCAGGAACCTGCTGTCCCAGTGAGCATCGTGGGGCCTGGGGGTGGTCTGGCAACATAGGAGGAGGAGTCTGCGGATAGTGTCAGGAGGCAGCTGGCCTGTGAAGGTCACTGGGCCCAAGCCCCTCTTTCTCAGAAGAGGGAGGTGGTCATGGCTGAAATCTCTACTACCTAGATCCTAGTGCTGTGACCTTGGCAAAGTTCCAGGCTTCTCTGGTGGCCTCATAACTGCAGGGTCTGATCTTTATAAAGTCCCCACAGCACCTCTTCCTGTGACATTCTCATGTGATGCCTTCTGCAGCCCTCAGAGTGGGGTTGGGTTGTAGCTCCTGTTTTCAGAAAGGGCAGATGTGTTGAAATCCTCATACCACACTAGCTCTGTGATCTTGGGCAAGTGCTTGAGGATCTCTAAACGAGGTCTTGGTTTTCTCCTCTGTAAATGGGGCTGATACCACTGCCGGTACAGGAGTTTTGAGGATTAAGTGAGGAAATGTTCATGAAGCACTTGGTGGGAGGCCTGGCGTATAGTAGGGGCACAGGGGAATGTTACGTCTCCCGGGGTGGCGATGTCACATTGCTTTCTCTCTATAACAAGTCTCTGTGAGTAAACAGCATGTGGAACAAAGAACAGGGTTGGGGAGATCCCAGCCCAGCGCTGGCACATGGCAGAGACCTGGGAGGACCCATAAAGGACCGGAGTCTGGGGCCCTGTGGGCTGGGTACAGGTCACATGGGGGCATGCTTCTGTCACTGTGTTACCCTGTTTCTCCCACCCATCCAGGGAAAGGCCGTGGCCGGCAGGTGATAGCTGTGGCACGCACAGCTGATGTTGTCATCATGATGCTGGACGCCACCAAGGGAGAGGTGCAGAGGTCCGTAGCGTGGTGCAGCGGGGAGGGCTGCAACGTCTGAGTAGGGCCCTGGGCGGGCTTGTGGGATGCCATAGTTCTAGTTGCTGTGTCCTAAACTCTTGATGGCTGGCCCAGGGGGTGTTTGGGCCTCTTCCTCGAGGGAGCAGCAGCAGGCCTGTCCACAGGCGAAACCCGTGCGGTCCACTTGGAGTGTCTGGCATGGAGACGTCTGGAGACTGAGGGCTGTGACGTGCTGGCAGAAGACTCTGCCCTGGCCCCTTACCGGCACAAGCTGTCCTGGTTCTTCTCCTGCCAGCCGAGGCCGGGGTGCCTCAGTTCCGCCCACAACCCAGCAGGAGCCTGGCCCCAAGCAACGGAAACTTTATTCATGCCCTGACCTGTTGGCTAAGGGGCACACCGGGTCTCCCTCTGCATGCCAGTCGCAGACCCAGCCAGTCTCCCCTCCAACTGGACAAAAGGGCCAGAGGCTCCCTCTCGGCAGCTTTGGGTTGCTGGGAAGGAACGTTCTGGGTTCCTAGTGGTGGGTAGGAGGGCATTGGGCTCCCTCCAGGTGGGCAGGGGCTTCCTGTGTACCATGGAAGCCATCCAGCCTGCCTCTGGGCACTTGTGAAGGCTTGCGGGGGCTCCTCCCAGGTCTCTGCTGGAGAAGGAACTGGAGTCAGTGGGCATCCGCCTCAACAAGCACAGGCCCAACATCTACTTCAAGGTGAGGCCCCTCCCACCTGTTGGCCAGGCCTGGGCGGGATGGGGATGACTGCAGCTATCCCTTGGTGAGCAACTCTACCTTCTTCTCCTTTCTAGCCCAAGAAAGGTGGTGGCATCTCCTTTAACTCAACAGTCACGCTAACCCAGTGCTCAGAAAAGCTGGTGCAGCTGATCCTGCACGAGTACAGTATCCTTTCCCAAAGCAGCACAGGAGGGACAGCGTGAGATCGGGGTGGGGGGGGGAACTTGTGGCCCAGGATGCTGACACACCACACCCCAAGCCACCCTGGGAAGGCTGCAGCCCAGTGACGTGGGGCACTTCCTGTCCCCTTCACCTCCATACTCCCCAAGCTGCAGGCTGGTGGGGCCACAGCCGTGTAATCAGCAGGGCCTTCCTGACTCCCCGCCAGGCTCTAGGCACAGGTGGCCAGGCACATCTGCAAGGAAGGTGAGATGGTGAGGGAAACAGCCCCTGAGGACAGCGTGGGGAAGCCTCATGGAGAACCAGGGGCCTGGCTGTTTGCCACTAAAGTAACGTTGAGGGGGCTAGGTGAGTCTCTGGAGGACAGCGGAGGACAGGGCAGAGCCCCAGAGCCAGAGGAGCTCAGCGTATGAAGAACTCACCATGGGACACGCTCTTTGCAAGGTGGTGAGGTCCCTGTCACCACCAGTATGCAAGCAGAGGCAGGGTGGCCTCCAGAGGAGAGCTCTGCGGAGAGGGTGGGTTAGACCAGTGCTTACAGACAGCACTCTTGGCACTGAAGCCTAGGGTTCCACTGAGGATTCTGGCAAGTACATTTTTCTTCTTGCCTAACGGTGAAGATTGAAGCCACAGATCGAAACTTTACATTGTTCTGGTTCTTTTTGGAAAAAAAACAAACACGAGCGCTCCCCACACTTTATCATCTTGTAAAACCTCCAAAGCAGATGACGTCTGAGGTCCCTTTCAGCACTGTGTTTCTTGCCTCGCTGTTCGGGTCCCTACGCTGCAGGGGACCCGAGGTGTGGTGCACAGGTGGCCCTTAATCTGAGCCCCTCAGAGATCTTCAACGCAGAGGTGCTCTTCCGAGAAGACTGCTCCCCGGACGAGTTCATCGATGTGATCGTGGGCAACCGGGTGTACATGCCGTGTTTGTATGTAAGTGGTGCCGGGCCCCCAGGTGCCCATGAAGGAGGGAGCCTCCCCAGGCCCTGACCCCAGTGGGAGGCAGGATTCCCAGAGGAACAGGTGGGGGTGTGGAGCCTGGAGTTCCCTCCGCCCTCCCTTCCCCTCCCCTCACCCTTAGGGCTGCAGGAGGCTCGCATACCTCTCTAGCTTGGCACCAAAGCTCTGGTCCAGCCTTCTCTTCTGGGGTTGGACAGCAGCCCAGGCCCCTGCAGCATTTCCCCATCCTTGACGCAGCAGGGAAGGGAGGACATTGGCACTGGCCTCCCTGCCCCTCTGGTGCCATGGCCTGCAGAGGGAGGAACTGTGGGCCAAGCCAAGGCATTGGACTCTTTTGTTCCTTTCCTTCCCCGACACCTACCTCCCTATCTCGAACCCAGGTTTATAACAAAATTGACCAGATCTCAATGGAGGAAGTGGATCGTCTGGCCCGGAAACCCAACAGTGTGGTCATCAGGTGAGTGCTCGGCTGCCTTGAGTCGTTCGAGTATGTGAGCTTGTCAGGCCTCCTGGGTACCTTGGCCAGGCAACCCCTCATGAGCACCCCAGGGCAGAGGAGACCTTCTCAGTAACAGCTTTGACCTGGTCCTATTCTGGATTGGCCTGGGCAGAGTGGGTGATGTGGGGTGGGCTCTGGTTAAGAAAACAGAAGGAGGGTGCCTGGGTGGCTCAGTGGGTTAAAACCTCTGCCTTTGGCTCAGGTCATGATGTCAGGGTCTTGGGATTGAGGCCCAAGTCGGGCTTTCTGCTCAGCAGGGAGCCTGCTTCCTCCTCTCTCTCTGCCTGCCTCTTTGCCTGCCTGTGATCTCTCTCTGTGTCAAATAAATGAATAAAATCTTAAAAAAAGAAAGAAAGAAAACAGAAGGGAAATAGTACCACCAATGTGGATGGTTAATAATTGCTAAGAGGTTTTGGAGCCTAGTAATTAACAGCGGGCCTCAGAAAGCCCAGGAACATGAGCCACCTGCTCCCAATCTCTGGAAGATGCGGCTTCCAGCAGCAGCAGTGGGGAGGGTAAAGGGAAAGGAAGTCCTCGGGTGGGTGGGGCCATCCTGCCCCCCAGCCCTGCTTGGAGGGAAGGGGTCCTGAGGATTCCGCCTGTGCCCTGGCTAAGGGCTGTTTGTTCACTCCTCACCATCCCTGCAAATTCCTCCTCTAGGGCAGCCTGACTTGGAGGCTCTGCTCTGCTGGCTGCCCAGCTCAGACAAGGCACTGTAGCCTCACGGTGAGGCGTGGCTTATGGGGAGCAGGATGCTGAGTGACCAAGTGGGGTGACTAGTGCAAATGATGGGTAAGGGTCCTGGATCATCTCCCAGGCATTGCAAGCTACCGCCAAGGGCAGCAGAGTGCAGGCATCCTTCTCGAAGGACAGGTCAGTTCCTCTCCTGTTGAGTCCCAGGCTGACTTCAGGGGCTGCCGGGGACAGGTCCGTCCTCAAGGCGTGAGGTCACCTCCACACCACACGTTCACCTGCTGTGCTCATAACATGTCACACTCAAGACCATGCCTCTGCAGATGATCAAGCCAGGGGCCCCACTTCACTGAAATCCCCACCGGGCTGCCCTGTACCCATCAGTCTCTCAGCAGCTGTCAGGAGGGAAGCCCCTGCTGCAGGTGCCCTTCGTCCTTTAGCGATGCCATGTGCTCTCCACGGAGCGCCGCAGAGACCCCCAGGAGAGAAGCTGCGCTCTCCTGGGTGTGACCGTGGCTGTGTCCGGAGGCACTGGCAGCTGAATTGTTAAGCTGCTGTCAGATCTGCGGGCTTGGTTCCCCACAGGTGCCAGATGGGCCGCACTGGCCTCAGTGCTTAGGCCAGCCAGATGGAGGTTGTCCTCTGCAGGAGTGAGCAAGCAGGGAGGCCCGGCCTCTGAGCCCACGGGGGCAGCTCTGACTGGCCGCCTTCCTCCCTGGCAGTTGTGGCATGAAGCTGAACCTGGACTATTTGCTCGAGATGCTTTGGGAGTACCTGGCCCTGACCTGCATCTACACCAAGAAGAGAGGACGTGAGTTTGGCAGCGGGTGGCTCAGGAAACGGGATGAATCACCCTCCTGGTGGGGCTGCCAGGCTCTGCTTGTGGCACCCAGAGGACCCAGTGACCCTGGCTCAGCTTGTCCTGTTCAGATCGCAGCTTTTCTCTCATCTTCAAGCCGGTACTGTCCTCTGCACCGGGCTGCTGGAGACCATGGCTGAGCCTTATAGTAAAGAAAGCCACCTTCTGGGGCTGCCAGTCTTGAGGATGCCCCGGGGGGCTGAGCAGGGAGGGGCTGTGGGCTAGAGGCTGGCCTGTGGTTCCCCACCTGCTACAGCCATCACCCGCCTCCCAGCCTCCACTAGCAAGAGCATGCCCCCTAGGTCAGCACTTGAGGCACATGAATACAGAGGAGCCTTCATCTTGTCTTGTCGTCCCCACGCCCCACTCCACCAACACCTCTCACACCCTGTGACCTTGCAGTTGAGTTCTGGCAGTTTGCGTGGCCTTGACCTTGTCAGCCAGCGAGGAGCTGCAGCTGCCCCTGACTGGTCACCAGTGCTGTCCAGATGCTCCCAGTGGCCAGACTTAGTTTGGGGTTGCAGGCTGCCTGAGTCCTGGATGTGGATTTATGTTGATTTCCTGTGTTGAAGTCAAGGTTGTAAAATAGCACACAAGGATCTGTAGGGAGGGTGTGCCAAATGGCAAGGGGAAGGTTAAACCAAGGCTGGGGGCTGGAAGGGCCTCTGTCCCCTGGATGGCAGCCAGAGAGCAGTTTGGGGCCATAACTCTGGTTTCCTCCCTGTCCCCCCACCTCCAATCTCTACCTTTGCAGAGAGGCCAGACTTCACAGATGCCATCATCCTCCGGAAGGGGGCCTCCGTGGAGCACGTGGTGAGTTCCTGAGATGTGTCCAGATGTCGAGTCTGGGAGATCTCCGTGCTTGCTGCAGGGTCTTGCCAAAGGCCTTCCCAGCCCTTGGCTGGCTTGAGTGACACCGACTGTGGTAACAGACTGGCGGCGGGCTGGCCCGGCGTGGCCTCCCAGCAACCCTTCCCACTGCATAGTGAGCCTCCAGGCCTGGCCCGGAGGCAAGGATGTACTGCTCGCCCCAGTGGTGGCTAGGGTGTGCTGTTGCATGAGGTCCCACAGCGGAAGCCTTCGGCCTGCTGCTGGCACTGGGAAGGTCAGGGAAGCAGTTGTCATCCCCATCCTGTCACACCCTCATGTTGCAGGCTTCTCTGAGCCACAGCTGTTTGGGTACTCCACCACAGAGAGCTACCGCCCTGGGCATTTCTATATTGATAACTCCAAATTTGTCTCCCCAGTGCCAGCCTACGGCTCAGAGTTGCCACCTCTATGTCCTTGGCCCCTCCTGGCTTCCTGTTCCCCAGTCAGCTCCCCACAGCCCGCCCTTCTCCCACATCCCCGCTCCCGCAATGGCTCTGAATGCTTTTTGCACTCAACACACATTTAGTGAGCACTGACAGTAAATCAGCCCAATTCCAGCCAGAATGGGGCCCTTTGGGGGCAACAGATGCCAAACACCCAATGCCAGAGCTAAGAAGTCACACCTAAGGGGGAGTGCAACAGAATAAGAGGACAGGGATTGACCCTGAGTCTACACAGAGAGGCCAGGTGGTCTCAGGGGAGGGGACCTGATTGGGCCTGTAGACCAGGGAGGACCTGACCTTGACTAGTTAGTGGGGTTGGAAGCCTTCCAGGCAGGAGAGTAAGGTATGCAAACGTTCTGAGGCAGAGGGACCCTAGGCTGAGCCTGTGGGCTCTGAGGGGAGGGTGCATTCTGTATCTGGAGTTTTGTTGCAGGCCCAAGGTTACCTGTCCCTGAATGTGACCTTGCACTGTCTTTTATGGAGGCACATGGGCCCTGCAGGAGCAGGTGATGGCCCAAGAGACTGGGATAATGCACCAGGTCACACAGGCCTCTTAAGGCTTTGGTTTGGGGAGGTTTTGTTTTCCATCAACCTCATTTCTTCTCAGATCTGCACGGTGGACAGGTGGTGGGCTAGCCTGTAGGTTCAGCTCCTGCATTCATTCATTCAGCAAACCCAACCCAAGGCCCCTGCCAGCTAGCGGCTCTGATACACATGGGCATGGCTCGGCCTTTAAGGCTAGCATGCCCGGCAGAAGCCACATCCCTTAGATGACTCACAAGGAGCTCCGTGGGGGAGTCCCTGTCCCTACAAACCTGTTACAGAATCTGTGAGTGAGGTGGCTCCTGGAGCCCAGCAGCTGTTGGTGCGGAGGCCCCAAGGTGCTGGCCCTCTGTGGGGTTACCCTGTCCCTTCTGTGGGTACTTTCCTCCACCTTCTCAGGCCCTGGCTGCTTGCTCAAGAGGATGTAGGACTTCCGCCACTCCCAGGAAGAGAAGCGGCAGATAGCTGGAGAATGGTTTTCTAGGCAGGGGGAATAGCAGATACAAAGGCCCAGAGGCAGGAGCAGATGTGGGGGCAGAGTGCTGGCTGTTTGCCATCAGCTGTATGGAGGGTGAGAGGTAGGAGGTGCTAGACCAAAGGGTGAGAAGTGCCCAGTGAAGTGGGGAGGGGCTTTGGGGGCCCGGCTCCAGAGCCTGGACTCTGTCCCCAAGAGGCTTGCTCTTAAGTGGTCACCTCCTTGCTCACCCACCCCACGGGTGGCTCCCTCCTGGGACACCCAACTGTCCCAAGTGCCACCGTGTATGCAAGGAGGCCTGCTTGGATGCTGACAGCAGGGACCCAAAGTAGAGGAACCAGGCAGACGCAGGGTCATACCCTGGTTCCCCCATACGCCGCCTTCCTGTGCCTCTGTTTCCTCTTCTGGGCGTAACTCACCCCCCAGGCTCCAGGCCTTTGTGGTGCACCCAGCCTAGGCCCCCTTACGTATTCAGTGAGAGCTGACAAAGGTCTTGCCTCCAGAAGGGTCATGGGTCATAAGCCCCTAAGGCAGAGAGGACCTTGCAGGGCTCTCATCAGCGAGAGGTGTAGTGGGCACGAAGGAGCAGGAGTCTCCCCATTGTCACACAATATGATCTCTCCCCTAGTAGAAAAGGTGGCCTGGGATGACCTTCCTTTGTCCTCCCTCACTAGGGACAAGTACAGAGAAAGGCAGTGGAGTTCCACAGGTGGGAAGAGCAGGTGGGAAGTGTTCTTACAGGCTCCTACAGGCCCCTTGCAGGAGCGGGGCTGAGGCATCGGGGCTCTGACCGAGACCTGTAAGACTTGTGAGCATATGGGAGGAGAGGCAACACCACCCGGCCTTCCTTCCGGTTCCCCTCCGCTGCGCCTGCTCCATCCTGCAACCAGGGGCCCCCGATCTTGGGAAGAGCTGCCTGCCCCTCCAAGGTCCCCTGCTTCTAGCTTCCTTTAAGAGCTCTGGGATTTCAGAGGCTGGGGGTGGATGATGTCCTGGATGGGAGGCTCCAGGTCCTGGCTGTGGCCAGGAGATGGTGACCAGCTGTGGTCACTCCAGGCTGAGGTGGGGGGGGGGTCCTAGAAACCACCCACACCCATCCGGAGGAGCGTCTGTTGGGGTTGTCATTCAGGCAAGGTCAGTGGAAGCCTGCTGACAGCCAGATCCAGGACATCTTCTAAAGGCTTCGAGAACATTTCTCTGGGCCAGCCTGAAAGCGGGAGCATCACAGCATCCTGCTGCGTATGGATCACGCCTGTAGTGTTCACAAGGCCACAGCTCTATGAGCACCTCGGACTCGGGTTCCGACTCCTCTCACTGTCCCTCTCTCCCATCCTCCAGTGCCACCGTATCCACCGGTCCCTCGCCAGCCAGTTCAAGTACGCATTGGTGTGGGTGAGTGTCTGGGCCTGGAGGGGTGGTGAGGTCATGCCCACTATCGCCCCTGGGTTGGGCAGGAGCATGGCATTCATGCTGCTCTGCACGGTGTCCCAGTTCAGGGGCATGCATGCTGACCCATGCTGGCGTCTCCCACGTTAGGATCCGGGGACAGTCAGACCCCTGGGGTCATCCTGTGGGTGGTCTGCCAGTGCTGGGGCCCCTACTTCAGACTCTGGCATTCCCATCCCCCACCAACATACCTACAGCCATACCCACCATCCTCCTGTCATAATTGTGCCAGGCTTAGCCCTGCTCGGGACAGAAGCTGATGTGGTCCCTTTTTCTGCCCCCCACCACCACCACTTAGGGCACCAGCACCAAGTACAGTCCGCAGCGGGTGGGCCTGACCCACACCATGGAACATGAGGATGTCATCCAGATCGTCAAGAAGTAGTGCCTCCTGCTGGGCCCTCTGCCTGCCCACCCTGTCTCTCCGGGGAGTCGGACCCGGCCAGACACACCAAAGCCCAAACAGGAAATACATACAAATACATACACCCCAGGAACGGGTCTCTCAAGTCTGCTGTTTCTGGAAGGTTCTTCAGTGGGCAGATGATACAGGGTGTATTGGGGCAGAGGGACATGGTTGGGGAACTTGGGCTGGTCTGATGGCATTTCCCATGAGACTGGCCCCTCAGATGGGGGTTCTGTGTTTGTAACTCGGCCTGTGCCCTACCCCGGGCCCCCTCTGGCACAGAGGGGGCAACTTGCCCTCCTACCCTGCAGCCAGAGCCTCTTGCGGAGGGCCTGCTCAGTGCTGGGGCTTGGAGCTGAGGCTGCCCGGGTCCCAAGAAGCTCTAGGTTCTGGTGGACTACCTTGGGCCTTCAGCTCCAGGCTGGCATCTCTGACACTTGAGGAGGGGGCCTCGCATGACAAGCCTGCTGCTCCACGGTGGCTTTAAGCCCCAGCTTGTGCCCTCCTCAGCCCGAAGAGTCCTGATGTACAGCTCTCCCAGGGCCCACACCTGCCCAGCACAGACCCCATGACCCAGGGCCTGCACACCTGGAGCAGCAGCTTTGGTGTTAGGTTTCTGTACTTTTTCCTTAAGCCCCTGGTCTCGACTCCCCCTTTTACAATAAAGAGTGGAAAAAAAATCCCTGTTCAGACTGAGGACAGTTCTGTCAGTCGGCTGGACTCTGTTGCCAGGCTGGGTCTGAGGATGGGGGGTGCCTGGACCGTGGGAGAGCAGACCCAAGTCTGGGGTGCAGAGAAGTGTGGGGGGGACCTCCAGGGTGGTCTCTGCCCTGGAGGGTGGGCCAGGGGCCGTGGGCCCCAGATGTGGCACCTCCTGAGGTAGGCCTGGCTGCCAAGGTGGGAAAAATTCTCAGAAGGTCCTGTGGCTTTTGGGGTGGCAGGGAGGCTCCCCTGTGAGAGCAAGGTAGCAGGGTCTATCGTATGTTACCTCAGCAGGCAGAGGTAGATGGGCCTTGGTGTGGGGCCCAGGAGTGGCAGCAGGTGGTCACTGAGCGCCTACGTGCCACAGTCGGCATGGGGCCATTCCGGCAGCCTGTTCCCCAGGGGCAGCAACGCGCCCTGGATTTCTACAGCTTGTGAGTGCAGAGCCGGGATTTCAACTCTAGCTGGGGCTTCCAGCCACAGGGGAGGCTTCCTGGAGGAGGTGGCCTTTTGGGAGTAACGGGTTTTGTGGGGGTCCCAGGCACTGTGTTGGCAGGAGGCTGTGAGGGCTCCCCTGGGGGTCTTCAGGTCCAGCTGGGGTGTGGAGCAGGCCCCCTGCCCCGCTTTCCAGGCTGTTCCTGCCTCCTCTGTCAGCTGCTTGGGCTCCTTTCCTGAGACAAAACAGGAATAATAGACATCATTAAATATACATGGTGCCCCAGGCGGTCGGCGTGGTGGGCTGGGCCTCCCTTCCCCGCAACACTGAGCTGCTCTGCTGGGCTGGCCATGCTCCTGGGGCCAGGCACAGGACCCTCATTAGGCGGCATGCAGGCAGGGACCAGGCCACGGGACCCAGGTAAGAAGACCCCGCCCGGGACCCTTGGGGTCTGCCACAGGCACCTCTCCCCAGGCTGCAGGGAAGGGAAGAAGGGAGAAGGTAATGGCAGAGCTGGGCCTTGTCCCTAACTGACAGTGAGGTGTCCCAGTGGTCTTCAGTTTCTTCATCCATAAATTGGGCATGATACCCACACAGTTCCCCTCTCAGTGATGGTCAGATGCCAAGCAGATGAGCGCTCTGTGGCTTACCTTGGCCCTTCTCCCCACGACCCCAAGGCCTGGTGCTGAGGTCCTGCATAAGGGTTTCTGCCTGGGTGATGGTCATTGCCACTTTCTGCCTTGCAGGCATTGAAGGGCTCTGTGTTCACAGAGCATCTGCTCCACGGCTACTCTGTGCACCAGGCTGGTTGGGAAAGGGGGAGACAGGAGGGCAGAGGTCCTTAGGCAGTATGGGCTTGGGGCAGGCATTGTCAGAGTCTCCAGCCACTGGGCCACCATGTTCCTCACCATGGACAGGCTGTTTCCTGGGCCAGGTCTGTGTATCCACAGATCAGAGCAGTCTGCCTCTCTGTGCTAAACGTTTGGTTTTCTGGATGGGTGTCTGGCGTGGTTATACTGTCTGGGCCTGCGTGAGAGCTGAAGGAATCACACACCGTGCACACCCAGGTCAGTGTGAACCCGCAGCTTGCAGGGCCTTTTGCTGGACGATGTGTCCTTAGGGCTGGGGAAGGACCCCATAAGAGCCTCCCCAGGTCCCCGCCCCCACCACCAGGGTGAGCTCCAAATATCGGGCCCCCCCCAGACAGCCACCCTGTTCCCACTGCTCCCCTTCCCTGGGCCGCCTTCTGTGTGGGGAGACTCTGGCAGAGCTGATTGAAAGCCCCTTCCTGCTCAGCCTGTTTTCATGAAGGTCAGTAAGACCCAAGCCCTCCCTCAGGCTGGGCCACAGACCCCAGACCTGCATTCCCAGAGGGCCCAGCAGGCAGCTTTACAAGGCTTGGGGCGAAGGAGCCCAGGGTGTGAATATTCATCCACATCTGTGTGTTTCCCTCCATGTCCTTCCTTTTCGGCTTGCATTCCAAGCTTCCTCATTTCAACAACCTCTGGTGAGAATCCCTGCAACCCGCCCCACTCCGCACCAAAGCTCATCTGCCCTCAGGATCCCCTCTGCCCTGGGTACCACCTGCTGAGGAGGGTCTCCCCAGGTACTCCCTCAGCAGCTCTTAGAACCACCTCTGCTCCCCCTGGAACCCCATTTGGGAAGCTCATCTTCTCCAAACGCTCCAGGCTTATCCACACTCACTTCTTGATGGAGAGGCTGAGTCCAGGCCACCTCCTCTGGGCCTTCACATTGTATGGATGACTCAACCTCCCTCTGTTTCTCTCAATTTCTCTCTCTCTCTCCCAGGTCTATGCCATTGATTTGCCAACTAATCAGTATTAGTTTGCTCGTGCTGCTGTAACACAGTATCACAGACCGGAGGTCCTAGACAGTAGAAATTCATTTCCTCGCTGTTCTGGAGGCTGGAAGTCTGAGATCAAAATGGCAGCGGGGTTGGTTCCTCCTGAGGCCTGTCTCAGCTCACAGGCTCACGGAACCCTCAGCTGGCCTTTTGCCCGTGCACCTAGTCCACTGAAAAAATTTGAGCCCCTGGACAGGTCATTCCCTGTGGCCACCTCCTTTTTCATGGCTTAGCTTCTCCATGTACCCCTCCCCCATGCCAGTCTCCTCACCCACCAGCTCTCCCCAACATTCTGTCCAAACAGCTCCTGCCCCGGCCCGATGCCACACGTGTCTAGACAGCAGACCATTTCTAACCACGTTTACCTGGCCTGGCAAACTTGGCACAGCCAGTAAGCCCTTCCTCACCTCCAGCCCACACAGTCAGTAAGGGCTGGAGTGGGAGACCCCCAACTGCCTGCTCTGTCCTCCTATACAGCCTCACCCCACCCCTGCCTCTGTTTCATGTGACCCGTGGATCTGAATTTCCTTGACTCTTCATTTGGACATCCCACGATCCCCCCAACACTCCCTGTCCTAGGACAAACCCCAGCCTTCGCCACACAGTGGCCCAAGAGTTTTTCCAAGAAGCAGTGTGAGGCAGTGGTTGAGAGCACAGACACTCAGGAGCCAGACCATCCAAGCTCGAATCCAGTTTCAGGCTCTGTGGCCTCAGGCAACTCACTAGACAGCTCTAGGCCTGTCTCCCCACCTGTAAAATGGGAAGAATAATACCTACTTCCCGAGGTTGTAGTGAGGGTTGGATGAATGCCATGTGGCCAGGTAGTTCACACTTCCTTGCTGCGGCTTCTCTGCTGAGCAATTAAACCTAACATGGAGTCCTTTATCTATGGGATGGGAAGAACAGTTCCCACCTTACATATTGTGCAGATCTAGTGAGATATTAGAGCAAAGCATTCAGGAACAAGCCTGGCATACAGTAAAACTTGGTAGTGTTGGTTACTTTTGTTATTTTCAAATGCATATGTGGTCTTGGCACCCCTGACAACCTAAAACCCATACAAGGCTCCACACTACTCCAGGGATAGAGACCGAAGTCCCACTCCAGCCTCCAGGTCTCATGGAGCAGGTCCCTCCTGCATCCTTGGTGCTTCTCACTCCACATGCTCTGCCTCCCTTTGTCCCTCTAACCACTTGGCCTTTGCACATGTTGTTCCACCTGGCTGGAACACTGTTCCCTCTTTCATTTGATTAGCTCCCTTTCATCCTTCAGATCTTGGCTCAGGGTCGCCTATTCAGGGGTACCTTCCTGGTCTTCCCATGCACTGTTCGCCCTGGCCTTCAGAGCCCTTCTCAAGGCCCTATGGGAGGCTCTTTTATTCAAGTCCATGTCCCCCCGCAAACACAGACTGTGGCTGGTCCCACTCAACTGTGGGAGCCCCTAGCACCCAATACAGTGGCTGGCACAGAGTAGATATACAGCTAACATTGAGGAATGAACGGATGGGTGAGAAACTTGATCCCTGATGGCTTCTCTGTGCCTGGTGCAGAGGCTGGGGACCCTGAGAGGGAGGTGGGATCCGCACCCACTGGAGAAAGGGTAGCCCTGGTTGATGGGGAAATACTCTCCCTGTAGCCTGGGGCAAGCCTGGGCCCCAGAGACCAGACAGGACCTTGGGAGCAGCCCTGCTGCCCACACTCACCCCGACCACCAGCCCCGAGCAGATGGGATGCTATAGTAATGGCAGTTTACTCCAGGCTAGGCACTGGGCCAGGCATGCACGTTCAATGCTTGCACGAGCCCCGCATGTCGAAGCTTCTATTAGTACCCAGACTCACAGATGAGGAGACCTAAGTGCAGAGGCTGCATAACTTGCTGCGGTCAGATCCAGGACAGGAACAGACCTGACCCAGAGCTCTGAGCCATCCCACCTCACATCCGCTGGGCTCCTCGGAACACCGTGGGCCTTCCTGTAGCAGGGTTCACCTCTCTGAACCTCAGTCTCTTCATCAGAACCAAGGACCCTTCACTTAGGACAGACAAAGGGTGTGACTCTGGGACATGTCCTTGAGGCCAAACCTACCCTGCCTGCTCTCCCTGGCCTCAGTTTCCTCAATTGTCATATGTAGCCGGGAGACGGGGTTGGATCTTGTGGTCCCATGCCGACATTCTTCCCAAGAGCTCCTCTAATGGGGTGTTTCCACACACTGCTTCCAATCCCTTTTTTCCATTTTCACTTTTTCTCTTTTCAGATGTTATTTTTTTTGTTCATTTGAATCAGAAATGCACTCATGGTTTAGAAATCCAACTGATACAGATTTGCAGCCAGATAACAATTTTCATCAATTTCTTGAATACTTTTCTCAATATTTCTACACACACATAGAAGCAAATAGCAATTTATATTCAAAATTTACCCCCCACTTGTTACAAGAAAGAAGGCCTGGGTGTGAACCGTAGTCAACATTGTTCTGCACCATGCTCTGATCATTGGCAGATTCTGGGGATCGTCCCCTACCCATATACAGAAATCATCTGTGCTTTTTTCTTTTTTTAAAGGTTTTATGTATTTGTCAGGGAGAGAGAAAGAGCGCACAAGCAGGGGGAGTGACAGGCAGAGGGAGAAGGAGAAACAGTCTCCCCACTGAGCAAGGAGCCCAATGCGGGACTCCATCCCAGGACCCTGGGACCATGACCTGAGCTGCTGAGAGCAGATGCTTAACCAACTGAGCCAGCCAGGTGCCCCCACTCTGTGCTGTTTTTTATGGCTGTGTAGTAATCCATCGTGGAATGTGCTGCTGTGTGCGTAGCAAGTAGTTCGGTATATATACCATTCCTGTGTGCGCAAGAGGGCTCTGCAGGATGGAGTCCTGGCAGTGGGCTCCTCCCCCATCCCTCCCGCTTCCCTTTTGTTCTAATAGCTATGAGATATAATTCACACGCCACATGGTTCACCTACCGAAGTGTGTCTGATGCAGTGGGGTCTGATATGAGTACGTGCACGCATTCCCTGTGACCAGCATGTTCCTGGCTTCCTTGAACCTTCTCCCATCAGGCTGGGCCCACCCTCACCCCCACTGCTCTGCTGGGACCACCCTTATGGTAGCTGCCTCCAGCACTCAGCTCTCCATCCCCAACCAACCTGCGCCGTGTGTCTGTTTGTTGCAGCTGCCCTGCCCTCCTACCCATCCTACTCGCCACCTCCTTGTCCCCAACAGTGCAGCCCCCCGGGGGGCGGGTTTCATGCCTTCTCCATCTGCACTCATTCCCTGGTGCCGTCTTCTGGAAGTGTCCTTCAACACTGCCTAGGTGCCTCTGACACCCTAATGCTGTCAGTCCTGATCTCTGCCGTGTACCCCAAGCCCCCACCCGACTCCCTGGCAATGCCCGATGGACACCTGAGACCAACATGTGCAAAGCTGAGACATCTGGCCATTCGACCTCTACCTGCTCTGCCCATAGTCTTCCTCATTCAGCCAATGGCATCTCTATCCTTCCCCTTGGGCAGGAAGGAAACCTCAGAGGTACTCAGGATGTCCCTGTAAATCTTACTGGCTCTGCCTGCAAAATATACCATCACCCCACGACTGCCCTCCAGCTCTGCTGCCTCCAGCCCAGGCCAGGTCCCCAGTGTCACTCACCTGCACCATAGGCCAGTCTCCTGCTTCTGCCCTCACCCCCTGCCCTCTGTCCTTCTGGAGCAGCCAGAAGAGTCCTGGGAAGACCCAGGTCAAATCCTACCCCTTCCCTGCCACAACACTCCTTCTTTATCTCCCTTATTTGCTGTCAAGGCCGAGTCCCCACCTTGACCTCTGACCTCATCTCCCACCTTCCCCTCTCACTGCACTCTGGTCACCCTGGTCTCACTGCTTCTCCATCAGATCAGGGTCCTCCTGCTCCCTCCATGGGTCCCTCCCTCACCTCCTATAGCTCTTGCTCTTGCCCCAGTGTCACTTCCCAGTGTCAGCTTCCCCAGTCCCTACTCAGTGTTGCACACACACTCCTTCTCTGCTTTATTTTAACCCACAGTGCTCATCACCATCTGACCAATTATAGCTCTTCCTTATCTTTCTTGTTTGTTGACAACCCCCCCATGCTTATATGTCAATTCTGCAAGAGCAGGGTTTTTCTGTCTCCTTCTTAGCTGTATCCTTAGTGCTTCAACAGTGCCTGGCCCATGAATGAACAAATAAACAATGGCATGCTGGCTACAGTAGCCCGAGGGAGAGAAATCCAAGTGGGAGCCCCAGACAGGGACAGGCCTGGGCGATCCTATTGGCATATCAGAGATAAGCACTGTGGAGGCTTCGGTGCCTGGTGGATGGAGGCCTGACTGGGTCTCTAACTTGCCGAGGGATTGAAGTATGGCCTAACCGTCACCACCACCGCCCCCCAAGCTACTGGAAGGCCCAGACTCTGGGGTCAGCACAGTTAAGCCCCTGCCTTCACCTAACAGTAACTCAAGATCTGTATCTGTCTGAGCCCTGTATCTGTCTGATCCCTGCATGTCCCAGTCCTTGATCTTTGGACAGAGGAGGCAAGAGCACCTGAGGCCTCAGGTCCCAGAGCTGCTGCCCCTGAGTTCATCCCCCTCCCCCAACATACCCACTGTCTAACAGGCAACAACCCCTACCACTTAACGATGCAGATTCTCAAAAGAGGACTGGTCACTGGCCAGACAGCAGGTGCCTGGCCTTGGGGTCAAATGTCCACGCTGGGGCAATCAGCTGCACCCAGAGAAGGCAGGGGCCATAAGAACACTGCCTTCTCTGCAAGGGTGGAAACTGGCAGAAGAGGCCAGGGCTGGGGAGGCATCCCAGGTAGAAGCCATTCATGTGGCATCTTCAGCCACTTATGCTACCCAGCAGCTCCATTAAGTCTTGCTTCCTTGTGAAGGAGGCAGGGCACGGCTTCTCACTCCCATCCTCCAGATGAGGAAACTGAGGCCCAGAGAGGATAAAGGGATTTCCTGAGGTCACACAGCCAGTCGCTGGCAGAGCTAGCAGTTAGAGCCACAAATGGCACACTCTCTGTTTTTGCTACCCCAGCCCCCTGGCTTGTGACTTCACAAGGCCCTGCTGGAGTTCCACTAAGAACCCCCATTTGTCCTGCCTTCTGAGCTGGCAGCCTGTTTCTCCCCAATGTATTATTTATGTTCCCGAGAGCTGGCTGGCTCTGGTTTCACTGACCAGAGCCCTGGACACCTGCTCTGCCCACCCTCTCCTCCCTTGCCCAGGACCTGGTGGGTCCAAGGTTCCCCTCTAAGGTAACTTGGTGGGCTTTGAGCTTCCTACCCTGGTTCAGGAGAGAATCCGTGATTCTCTGGCCCAGGATGCATGTACTAGGTGGATTTGGCAGGTGGCTTCCCTGCTCTGGGACTAAGTCTCCTGCGAGTGAGCAATGAACCCAAGCATTCACTTTGGTGGGCTGAGGCTTCCTGAGGCACAGGGAGGGTTTGACCCTCAGCTCGGCTGTCCTCCAGGCGATTCTAAGGCCAAGGTGGTCGCCCCAGCACAGGCCTGGGCCAGGCCTCCCCTGCTCCCGGGGAAACACCACCCATACACTTTTCACCACCACCACCGTGAAACCCAAGGCGGCTCTGGAGGAGATGAATTATGGATCCGCCCTCTCGGAATCTGGTCGCGGCCAGAAGCAGCTTGGCTGTCCCTCCTCAGGCCACCCGGGCCAGTCCTGGCTGCTCCCAGACCAAGGAGGCCGTGTGTCCAGCGGAGGCAGGAGACGCAGCGTGTCCCTTTGTCTCCAAGTCCCAAAGCTCCTGACACGGGCTGTAGCCCGGTCGGGAGCCGGCAGCCACCATGGCAAAGGAGGAAGAGGATGAAAAGAAAGCTAAGAAAGGGAAAAAGGGGAAGAAGGCTCCGGAGCCGGAGAAGCCCAAACGGAGCCTAAAGGGGACATCACGGCTGTTCATGGGCTTCCGCGACCGCACGCCCAAGATTTCCAAGAAGGGCCAGTTCCGGAGCGCGTCGGCCTTCTTCTGGGGCCTGCACACCGGCCCGCAGAAGACCAAACGCAAGAAGAAAGCACGCACCGTGCTCAAGTCAACATCTAAGCTCATGACGCAAATGCGCATGGGCAAGAAGAAGCGGGCGATGAAGGGCAAGAAGCCATCCTTCATGGTCATCCGCTTCCCAGGCCGGCGCGGCTATGGCCGCCTGCGGCCACGCGCCCAGTCACTCAGCAAGGCGTCCACGGCCATCAACTGGCTCACCAAGAAGTTCCTCATCAAGAAGGCCGAGGAGTCCGGCAGCGGGCAGGCCACGCTGGACGCCTGGCTCAACCGCTCGGACTCCCGCGTAGGCTCCCGCAAGCTGCCCTTCCCCTCGGGCGCAGAGATCCTGCGGCATGGAGGCCGCCTCCGGAGGTTCCCCCGCAGCCGCAGCATCTACGCGTCTGGCGAGCCGGTGGGTTTCCTGCCCTTCGAGGACGAGGCGCCGTTCCGCCCCTCAGGCTCCCGCAAGTCGCTGTACGGGCTAGAGGGCTTCCAGGACCTGGGCGAGTATTATGACTACCACCGCGAGGGCGACAACTACTACGACCGGCAGTCACTCTACCAGTACGAGGAGGAGGAGCCCTACCTGGGCTACGGCCCCTATGGCCCCTATGGCTCGTACTACCCGGCCTGGCCGCCCTACAGAGACCACCCCTACGGGTACCCGCCTGAGGACCCTTACGATTACTACCGCCCGGACTATTATGGCGCCCCCTACTACCCCACGTACCCCTATGGCTATGGCTACGACGATTACGAGCCCCCGTACGCGCCCCCGGGGGGGTACGCGTCCCCCTACAGCTACTATGATGGGTACCAAGGCGAGCAGCACCCGCACGGCTACTACCTGGATCCCTACGCCCCTTATGAGGCGCCATACCCGCCACACAACCTCCCGTACGACCTCCCATACGACGTACCCTATTTTGATCACTACGGGGGGCCCTATGGCGCCCCTTATGCCGTCCCCTACGCCGAAGGCATCTATGGTGGTGGGGACCAGGCCATCTACCCTCCCGAAGCGCCCTATCTTTACCCAGAGGAGCAGGCCTTCGCGTACCCGTGGGTGCCGCCGCCCATCCTCTCGCCCCACAACCCATACGCGCACCCCATGGATGACATCGCGGAGCTGGAGGAGCCGGAGGACGCGGGCGGCGAGCGGCAGAGCACCTCCTTCCGCCTGCCCAGCGCGGCCTTCTTCGAGCAGCAAGGCATGGACAAGCCCGCCAGGTCCAAGCTGTCCCTCATCCGCAGGTTCCGCCTCTTCCCGCGGCCCCAGGTGAAGCTGTTTGGGAAGGAGAAGCTGGACGTGTCCTTGCCCCCGTCCCTGGACATTCCTCTACCCTTGGGGGATGCAGACGAAGACGAGGAAGAGGAGGCGATGCCGCCAGTACCCCCAGTGCCCTACGCCCACCCCTTCTGGGGCTTCCTGACGCCGCGCCAGCGCAACTTCCAGCGTGCCTTGTCCGCCTTCGGCGCCCACCGGGGCCTGGGCTTCGGCCCCGAGTTTGGCCGCCCCCAGCCCCGCCCGGCCACCTCGCTGGCGAGGTTCCTCAAAAAGACGCTGTCGGAAAAGAAGCCCATCCCGCGGCTCAGGAGCAGCCAGAAGGCGCGGCTGGGAGGCCCGGCGGTCCGGGAGGCAGCCTACAAGCGCTTCGGCTACAAGCTGGCGGGCATGGACTCCGAGCGGCCCAGTACGCCCATCGTGCTAAGGAGGGCCGAGGCGCGCACTCGAAACAACAACAACTCCCATCGGCCGCCCGCCCCCCCACCCCCGCCGCCGCCGCCGCCCGCGCCTCGGCCGCTCTCCCACTGGAGCGCGCTCCTCTCCCCGCCCGAGACCCGGCGGCCCCCCAGTCCCCGCCTGGCGGCCCCGCCCGCGCCGCCCTTCGCTCCGGCCCTCTCCCCCAGGCTCCCGTCGCCCTACGGCTCCCTCCGCCGGCACCCCCCGCCCTGGGCCGCCCCTGCTCACGTGCCCCTCACACCCCCCGACAGCTGGTGGGCCTTCGTGGAGCCCCCTCCCGTGAGCCCGGAGGTACCCCCCGACCTGCTGGCCTACCCGCGCCCCCGGCCCTCCTTCAGAGGCTCCCGCCGGCGACAGGCAGCCTTCGGCCTTCCCTGGACCCCGCTGCCCTCGCCCCAGCCCTCGCTGAGAAGCCTGGCGGGCCTGAGCTACCGCTCGCCCGTGGGGGGCCCGTCTCCTCAGCCATCCCTTCGCGCTGGGCCTTTCCAGCCTCCCTTCTCGCCCCCGCCCCGCCGGCCCCGCTCGCTTCGGGAGCCCCTGTCCC
This sequence comes from Spilogale gracilis, assembly GCA_004023965.1. Lineage (NCBI taxonomy): Eukaryota > Metazoa > Chordata > Mammalia > Carnivora > Mephitidae > Spilogale > Spilogale gracilis. The sequence continues at coordinate 136,809 of PITA01001533.1, read as the reverse complement.
CGCGCCATGTCTCTGGGCGCCCAGGGCCACCACGCTCGCCGGTGCTGGGCTCCCCGAGGCCGCCCTCGCCACCCCCTCTGTTGGGCCACAGCTCGAGGTGCCGCTCCCTCCACCTGCCCTCACGCCTCCCGCACACGTGGCGCCGCCTCAGCGAGCCACCCACTAAGGCCGTGAAGCCCCGGGTGCGCCAGCCCTTTCCCCGGCCTCCCATCGCGGGCTCCTGGCAGGTGTCTGCAGCTGCGCCTGAGCACAGAGAGAACCAGCGGGAGTCTGAGGACTCAGAGACACCCTGGACAGTGCCCCCACTGGCCCCCAGCTGGGAAGTGGACATGCCTCACCCCCAGCGCCCACCCTCACCCTGGCCAGGAGGTGCGGGCAGCCCCCGTGGCTTTTCCAGGCCACCCCCTGCGCCAGAAAAGCCCTTCTTCCAGCACATGGGCCCTGTGCCATCCTCTGCTTCCCGACCTGAGGACCCAGCCTCGGACTTGACCCGTGTCTTCCTGGGTAGATATCACGACCCAGGGCCTGGACAGTTGGTAAAATCAGCCAACCCGATCCCTGAGAAGCCAGAAGAAGAGACCATTCCGGGGGAACTTCAGCCACCAGCAGAGCTTGAGCCCTCGAGCCCAACACCCCCCAAGGATTCCCCACCAGAGTGGAAGGAGCTAAGGCTCAGCCTCTCCCACCCGCTGGCCACATGTGATAAGAGGAGAGCCGCGGGGCCACCATTGCGCCGCTGGGGGACTCTGCCCAGTGTCCCAGCCTCCTTGGCCCCCACTAGGGCCCCAGGACCCCTGCCCAAGGCAGGTGAGCAGCGCCAGGCAGGCCCTGGGCGCTTTGCAGTGGTCATGCCACAGGTGCAAAAACTTGGTGCTTTCCAGCGAGTTTGTCCAGCCGCCCTGCAGCCCCCTGTTCAGGTGACCCAGGACCCAGAGCCCCACCCCAAGCCAAGAGCCTGGAGTTTGCTCTGGTCCTGTTTCTGGCTGTCAGCGGAGGCCCATCAACCCTGGCTGAGAGTGCTCACCAGCTCCCAGTCCTGCCGCCTGGGCCCTGGAGCCAATTGCCTGCCCCATGGGGGCCTCTGGAAAGAAGTTGGCCCCAAAAGCTGGTTGAACAAGGTATGAGGGCATAGGTCAGAAGGAGGGTTTGGGGGTTCTGTCCTGGGAAACAGGCCTCACAATGCTGGTGAGCTGCTGCCTGCTTGGGCCTCAGTCTTCCCATCTGTGACCGAGGACAACAGCCTTTGGCCTCCTAGAGCCTTTGGGAGATTGAATACGCAGGATGCCCAGCACAGGAGGGCACAGTACAGAGACTCTGGAAACTCCTCCTCCCAGTCACTTTAAGGAAGGGATCTTGTCCCAGCCTGTGCTCTGGGCAGGCCTGTCCTGGGCCAGTCTGGATGGCGTGTCTGTCTGCAGCGGCCCCTCAGAGATTTAGTTTGAGTACAGAACTTCAGGACATGCCTGTCCCTCTTCTCACATCCTCCATACTGTTTCTGTTGCCACCTGCTGACCCTCCCCCCCCACCCCCCCGTTGGAGTCTTCCTTTTTTGACTTCCCGCTTAAGGGCAGTTCCCTGGGCTGTAGGATTCTCAACTGTCCAAGGGTGAGGGCCTCAGTAAACAAACCTCCTGTGTCCTCATGGTAGGGAACTGAGGCCCAGAAGGTCATGCAGTGGATTGGGGGTCAGCCCAGGAGTCTGGGCCCCCCATGGGGTGCAGGGCAGGTGGCTTGTCTGAAGGGTGCCAAGCTCGTGCCTGGCTACCACGCTCATTGCGGAATGCGAGCCTGATGCTGGGTGGCCCTCAGTGGAGGGGGGTGGTCACCGGAGACTCCCCCGGGACGCCTGGGGTGGGCGGGGCATGCAGGAACGGCGGGTGTTTCTCAGCCTCTGCACACAGTCCACGGGGGAGCGGGCAGCTAGCTGGCCCAGCAATGGCGACTGGGGCGGCCTGGCTGCTGGGTGGGCCCTGGCCCCGGCGCCGGGTGCCCCGTGCTGTGTGGGCAGCCGCATTGTGGGAGCGGGGCGCAGGGCGCCCAGGGGTGAGGGGCAAGGATGCCTGGGCCCTCCTCACCCTGGAATACGTGAGTGGCTGAATTATTCAGGGTTTGTGGCCACTGGTGCACATGGCCAGATGGGTGGGCGGGAGGCCAGGGCCTCCAGGGTGAGACTCACTGTGCCCTACTTAGCAGCCTGGTGACAGGCCTGCAGCACACAGGGCTCCCTCCTGGTGTCCCCTTTCCTTGCCTGTCAGAGAAGGGTGCAGGCTGGATCCAACAGGCTGGGAAGGCAGGGTGCACACGTGCTCTTGCAGTTGCATGGGTCATAGGCAAGCCCTTGTGTCTGGGACATGTTCTTAGGTGTAGTGTGGCCAAACAAGGAAAGTGTGGCTGTATAACGTGTGCGTCCCAGGGTCTGAGCAAATGTGGCATCGTTGGTGTCATGAGTATGCACACTGGTGGGCACAATGGAGATCCTGCAGCCCATGGGGCGGGGTGAGGGGGGCAGCAGGACCTTTGTCTTGAGACTTCCATCTGTGATTCGAGAGAGTCCCAGCCCTCCATCACTTGAGAATGGGTCAGACCGACACTGAGAGTGTGTACCTCAAGCCGGGCAAGCCAGGCCCGCATGTGTGTCCACAGGCATTTTGCAAGACCACGGGAGTGTGTGAGAGTTGCATGAGCCACAAACACCTTTGCATGCAGGTCTAAGCATAGGAGTCTACATGTTTTCCCTGGACTGGATGTACGGGTATGGTGTAGGGCATAGTCTCAGTGTCTGCCCTCCTCGTGGGCCCCTCCACCAGGACCTGGATGTTCATTAGATGGTCACACAAGCAAAATGTGGGGTCCCCCTGGGGAAAGGATGTCGGCGGTGAGACAGCATGAGGTTGGGAGGACAGCATGAGGTTCCAAGCGGTCAGAGGGAACAGTACGTGTGTGTGTGTGTGTTTAGCCCCAGGCCAAGGTCACGGGAGCAGCTGCCACAGGGGACACACAGGCACAGGGCAGGCATAGGTCCCCAGGAGTTGCATGCGGCCTCCATGGGCCACAGTATTCCACAGCAGGGAGGCGAAGGACCGGCCTGGCCTTGGCCTTGGAGTTCTCTCCTCCCCAGCAGGAGCAGGTCCCAGGTGTGTCTAGGACAGGTGGCTGCGTACCGGCGCGCTCCCACCAGGCCAACCGCAAACTCTCTCTGACAGATGCACTCCCTCCGCAGCCTGCCCCCAACACATTTCCGCCAACAGTGCTGGGACGATGGCATGGAGGACATGACACAGCTGGAGTGAGTGGAATATGGGAGGCAGGGGTGTCAGCAAGGGGGTCACCATAGGGTTGCCTACTTCTGGCCAGAGTGCCTCCTCCTGCGAGGGGGAGGCCTCTCACCTCCTGGAATGTTTTCCAGAGCCTCCATGTCCTCATCTGCAAAGGGATGGCAGGGGGATGGGGATGTGGCGTCACAAAGCCAGTCTGTGTGTGTGGGAGCTGTGAGCCGTGAGCCGCACAGGCCTGAGTTCAAATCCCAGTCCCACCACTTCCTGGCTGGGAGACCTTGGGCAGATTGCTTTGCCTTTCTGTGCCTCCGTTTCTCATCTGCAAGATGGGGATGGATGGCTATTACTGTGCGGGTGGGGGCACCTTAGAGGTGCCCAAAACGAGAGGGTCAATATCATCATCCAGTCGCGACAACTTAACCTTCATGTCTGCTTCCCCAGAGTATCCCCACACTGAGGGAGGTAGAGACAGTGATTAGTATAGACATAGAGAAACCAAGGCTCAGAGAAGTTAAGGATCTTGCCTGAGACCTCACATTTGATTGATGTCAGAGATGGGACTCGAGCTCAGGCCTTTCTGACCAAGGTGGGGGTGGGCCCTGATATCCTCTCTTTGTGCCTTCCCAGAGACCTCCAGGAGACCACCGTGCTGTCCAACCTCAAGACAAGATTTGAACGGAACCTCATTTATGTAAGTCCCAGGGCTGGCTCATTCCTGGGTTCAGATCAGAAAGGTGGCTGCCTCTTGGGGGAAGCACAGATTTCTCCTGCTGAGCCCCCAGTGTGTGGCCTCTGGTTTGAAGTGTGGGGTTTCTACCATTTGAATGTAACATGCTGGCGTCTGGGGTTCTAAAATCCGAAGTCCTAACACAGAATCTTAGGATGATGGCTGCCACACACAAGGCTCTGGCCACCTCAAGATGCCCCAGGCTCCCAACTCCCTCCTCACTCCAAGCAGAGGAGGTTTGACCTCACTTCGAGGCAGAAGCTTCTGGAGCTGGGCCCTGTCTCTGCATAAATAAAGTACATGACAGATGACACGGCCACCTTTGCAGATTTGTGGCTGTGTGGTTTTGCTCACTTGAGCCTGCTCCAAGCCTCAGCCTGGGACAGTGCCTGAAATCCTTCAGCCAGAGTAGAGGACCATTGAGCTGTGTGTGAGAGGGTCCCAGGCGCGAACACAGAGGCTAGGCGGTCAGACACCTTGCCTGGTGGAAACATGCTTCCGGATGCAGGGGAGGAGGGTCACGAGGAGGCATAGGCACTGAGGCCACTGTCTGTCCAGCAGACTTACATCGGCAGCATCCTGGTGTCAGTGAACCCCTACCAAATGTTTGGAATCTATGGGCCAGAGCACGTGCAACAGTACAGCGGGCGGGCCCTGGGAGAAAATCCCCCGTGAGTGTCTCTGGGGCTGTGGGGGAGGTGGCTGTCCTGCGGTCTCCTGGGTCCCTCTGCCTGAGTTCGGTGAGTCCCCCCCTACCCCAGAGCAGAGCCAAGGGTAGGGCCAGCTGGTGGTGAGCAGCCCACCTGCTCGGCCCAGTGGTCTTTCCCCCAGTCTGGCCATGGTCCTCTCTAGGTCGGAGGCCACTGTGGCTCTGACCAGCATGGCGCCAGGGAGCATTTCCCCAGGGTGAAGGGTGGAGGACAGAGATACTCTCCAACTGACCCCCGATGGCCCTGCCTCTGTCCCAGTGATACCTGTGGCTCATCTCCCCAGGCACCTCTTTGCAATCGCAAATCTTGCTTTCGCCAAAATGCTTGATGCCAAACAGAACCAGTGCATAATCATCAGGTGGGTCAGGCTGGGGACCTTTGTGTGTGGGGGGCAGGGCAGAGGGGTGGGGGGAACCTATGGGAGGAATCTCAGATGACCCACTGTAGGAGCTGGGGAAAATCACTTGGCATCTCTGGGCTGGCCCTCCTACATCCTCTTGTGTCATAGGAGGTCAAAGAAGGGTAAGGGTAGGGGGAGCCCAGGAGAGAACCTTGTTGATGCTCACTCTGCTTTTTGCCTGGTCAGTGGCGAGAGTGGCTCTGGGAAAACTGAGTCTACCAAGTTGATCCTGCGCTACCTGGCCGCCATGAACCAGAAACGAGGCATCACGCAGCAAGTGAGTCTGTCCATTGTGTGGTCTGCGTGACTCCCTGGGACTCCAGAGCTTAGTGCTCCCCCGAGACAGGCTCCTAGGCCCCACTTGGAGGATGGGGAGGCTGAGGCCAGGGTTGCACTGGGAGGGCTCCTAGGACTCTGGCTCTTTCTGCCAGCACCCTCCCCACCGAAGGAGGGCATGGCTGCATGGCGGTTCCCTCCTGCCCAAGCTCCAGGGCAGCTCTGGTTCCCACCCTGCCGGCCCTGGCCAGAGTGGAACCCCCATTTCTCCTGCCTGGCTTCACCTTCCTGGTGATGTAAGAGACAGGATGGGCCTAAGCATGGGGGTGGGCTGCCATAGATGCTGGGGCACTGAGGACACGGGACAAGGGGAAGTGCAGGGTTGGAGCGTTGTGGAGAATGCTGGGTCCTCCAAACCTGAGAGCATTAGACAGTCCGTATATCCTTTCCCAAGGATATACGGTGTGCCAAGCCGGGGCTAGGTGATGGGAGTAGGCAGCAGGTGTGCCAAGCCAGGGCTAGGTGATGGGAGTAGGCAGCAGGTGTGTCAGGCCGGGGCTAGGTGATGGGAGTAGGTAGCAGGTGTGCCAGGCCAGGGCTAGGTGATGGGAGTAGGCAGCAGGAATGCAGACAAATGTTCCCACCCTCATGGCAATTTTATTACAGTAGAGGAAACAGAAGGAAAGAAATATACAAGGAAATTAAGTCTTTGTGAAAGGGTGAGAAGTTGTGAACAAAACAAATAAACAAAAACCATGAAGGAGGATAGGGAGTTTTGGGGTTTGTAATTCAATGTATTGTGGTCAGTGATGGCTCTACCAAGAAGGTGAGGGAGTGGGCCCTGAAGACACCTGGCGAAAGAACAAATAGGTGGAAGGAATGGCAGGTACAAAGGCCCTGAGGTGCAAGGAGGTCTGGTGTGCCCAGCGGCTGGTAAAATAGCATGGTGGAGTGCAGGGGAGGGAGGAGAGTGGCTTTGCCCAGGGAGGTCGTGATGGAGATGGTGAGCACAGCTAGACCCAGGTGCAGTTTCAAGGTCAGCTGATGACTTGCTAAGAGACCAGATTTAGGGTGTGAAAGAGGGGATTGGTCCAAGGGCAACCCCAGGCATTTGGCCGGATCCGTAGGCAGAATGGAGCTGCCATTAGCTGCATGGGCAGGGTTGCGGAGAAAAAATAGGTAGGAGTCTTTTCTCCTGGGAAGTCTGCTGGGCATCTCTACAGTGATGGTGGGAAGGAGGATGATACACCTTGAGCCTGGAGCTCAGAGTAGGTGAGGCTGGAAACGCAGGCTCAGCAACTCAGGCTCCAAAACCTTCCTTTGTTCTAGGTGGGGCTTTCAAAACTTCTAAGTGTAGACTTCTGGAAGGACTGGCTAGGCGGGCAGGGAAACATGTGCTTTTGAGCACCCCGTACGTCTAGGTGATTTAAATATGGGGTCACGCTAGGGCTGCACAGCAGCCTTGGGAGGGAGGTACGTTTGTGTCCATTATGGACTGGGAAACTGGGGTCTGGGAAGGAAGAGCACTTACCCAGTGTCCTGAAGTGTAGGGGTGGAGGAGCTGGGATCTGAAGCTCAAGGCAGAGAGCTGTCTTGGCAGTGGTCAGGGAGGACGATGAGAGTGGTGGGATGTGGCTGTGTCTGGGAGTCTGGGAGTTTCTGTGGCAGGCCTTCTATAGATATGAGGATGGGCCTGCCAGCCGTGATACCGTGGGTTCATTTCCTAGCTGCTGCTCTGCCCTGCTCACGGAATCCAACAGTCCTTACCTCCTGGGGTTGGTTTTAGGTATGACTGGATTTAGGGTCTTAAACTGTGTCCCTTGTTTTGGCTCTATCTCTGCCATCTACGGGCATCATTGTCAACCTCTCTCCCATCGACCAGCAAGATAGTGCCATGGCTTACCACCCACACCTCCTAACATGCCAGGAAAAGTCTCAGGGTTCCCTCTTGTTGGACTAGTTGGGCCACGTATCCTCACTGGGTCCAGCTGTGCCTGGATGGGCCGAGGCCCCGGCCAAAGGCTCTGCCTCTGGGCTGGGAATGTGACAAGCATCCCCCGGGGTTGGAGGGTAGCTAGATGCCGCCCAGCCCAAACCACAGGCTGTCACCCCACCTGCAGGTTGAGCTAGGGAGCCCCCCACAGGACCGTATGTTCACCCATCCAGCCCAAGAGTGCTCTCTGCAGCCCCTGGCTGGATGCTAGGGATGGAAGAGCAGCTGACCCCCACTCAGACACCCATAAGGGGATTCCAGACTAGGGGATAGCAGGGGCCAAAGTCCAGGCAGACCCAAACTCACTGAACAACCCCAAGCCAGCTCCCACGCTTGTCTGGGCTGCAGTCTACTCCTTTGTATGATGGACATGGTATTTCCCGACTAAACGGGACTACAAGCGTGAACAGATGGAGGGAGCTGGCACCTTCCCCAAAGTAACATTTCTGAAAAGAGCACGCTTTCCAACTGCTTCTCGCCTGAGAATTTATCCCAAGGAAATGACTCAGCCTGAAAACGTTGTGTACACAATTACCCGCGTGCTTGGCACGGTGTTGTGATCTCACTCGTAGGACTCTGGAGTCGCCGGGCACGTATCTCACCTTTCCAAATCTGTTTCCTGATCTGTGAAATGGGTGCATCAGTACCTACCTTGCAGGATGGTTCACAGCCATATAATTAGGGCGAAGAGTCTGGCACATGGAAGGGGCCTAGTACCCGGGAGCTGGCACTGCTTTGCCTTCAGCTCTGTGGTCCTAAAACACCGATGCTCATGTCATCCATTTAGTAGGTGTGTTTTGAGGGTCCCTTCTGCTCCTGGTCCAGTGTAGATGCTGGGGACCTAGAGATTGTACACAGACAAAGATTCTTGCCTGTGGGGGCTGACATTCTAGGCCGGGGAGACAGCAGACAAGGAAGTGAGGGGATTTGCCAGCGGTGCTGAGGGCTACAGAGTGAGAGGACCCTGGTCTGGAGGCCAGTGTGGGTCTGGGCAGGTCAGGAGGGCTTTGCAGGGTGAGGGAGGGATGGAGGGGAGATGGGGCCAACCAGGAACTTGGCTGTGCAAGGGCTTGGCTTTGAGCCTGAGTGACAGGGAAGCCGAGGAGGAAGCCGTGGAAGCTGTGAGGGGAAACTGACCTAACAGGTTTGCAAAGGACCCCTGGAGGGAGCAAGGGCCAGGGTCAGGAAGGAGGCTCCTCTGGGAGCCCAGGTGACTGACCAGCGGGATGGGGTAAAGAGGACATCCCCAGAGCCTTTTGGTGGGTAGATCCAGCAGACTCCCACACCCTGGGTCCACACTGCAGTCCCCAGGCCTGGACACCTGGGGTCTCGAAGGTTCATGAGTTTGCTCTCACCCAGCAACCCCCCTGCCTACCCCAGGGGTCTAAAGGGGTCGGTGGTCCCTCCGTGCTCTAAGGCCCCTGGTGTCCTGGAGGGAGAGGGGTTCAGTCCTACAGGTGACGTGCTTCTGTTCTTGTTCCTCTCTCCTCCTCCTCCATCTCGGGCACTCCTGAAGATAAAGGTACTTGGAGCCCGTGTACCTGTGTGTGTGTGTGTATGTGTGCGTGCACACTTGTGTGTGATGGCAGGATGGGCAGGAAGGGGCATCCAGAGACCTGTCCTGGCTGGGAGCTGGGAGAGGGTAGCCGTGGCCTGAGTGTAGGGCTGGCTGCCGCAGGGGCATTGGGGGACACTGGGGAGACCCAAGGATTCTACAGGGAGCCTACCTACAGTTGCCCCTCATACAGGACATCCTTGGGGAGGTCTGTATCTGGGAAAACCTAAGGGTGGCCCTAGCTATGCTCCCTACTCCGAGACAATTCCCACATCTTCTGGGGTCCAGATCCTGGAAGCAACACCCCTCTTGGAGTCCTTCGGTAATGCCAAAACCGTCAGGAACGACAACTCCAGCCGCTTCGGGAAGTTCATGGAGGTCTTTCTGGAAGGGTGAGTGGGATGGTGGCGTGTGCACCCTATGTCCCGGTGCAGCCCCTCAGAGCCCACGCTGGCCACCCCGCCCGCTCACCTACCCTGCATGAGCTGACAGAGCTCTCCCTCTCCAGGGGCGTGATTTCTGGTGCCATAACCTCCCAGTACCTGCTCGAGAAATCTAGGATTGTGTTTCAGGTAGGACAGGCCCCCCCAGGCCCTCTGTGCTGGGACGGGCTGGGGGTAGGCAGATATGCAGAGCGGGGCACCTGGTGGGGCCAGGGCAATAGTGAATTAATGAACAAGGACATGGGTCTATGCGATCGTGTGGTCTCCTCCCCTCTCTCACCTCCTACAGCCACGCTGACACTTTCTTGTCCCTGAAGCACACCACCCATGATCCTGCCTCAGGACATTTGTACCTAAAATTTATTTTCTCTGAGCACTCCTACCCACCAGATACCCACGTGACCCAACCCCTCATCTTTTCCAAGTCTTCCCTGAAATGGCATCTGCTCAGGGAAGCTACCCCATTTAAGATGAAGCTACTCTCCACCTCCCCATAACCTCCCCCTCCCCCTCCCTGCTCTAGTTCTCTCAGGAGCACTCTGTTCTATCTGACATGTCAGATGTCAGCGGTTGGCTGGGTGTCTCTCTCCACAGCTAGCAGGTGGGCTCCAGGAGATCGAGGACTTCTGTGTCCCTTATCCCCATGAGGTCTCAAGGGCCTATGACAGGGTTAACCATCAGGAGACTCTGTGTGTGCACATCTGGGCCTTGGACACAGCACGCGTAGCCGGTGTGCCCAGTGTGCACAGGAGAAGAAAGCCTACCTTGCTTTTAGTCCTCGAAACAAAATTAAATCCTGACCAGAGCCCCCTTCTACCACCATTCCAAGGATTCTCTGTCCCTGCCCCCACCGCCAATCAGAGCCAGGCTGAGGGGAGGCCTCACTGCTCACAGGTGCCCAGTCTTACCTGTGTCTGTGTGGGCCAGCACACCTGGTCTTGAATGTGTGTATGGGGGTCACCGAGGTGGCTGGCTCCCTTCTCTGCCCCCACCCACCCACGCTACAGGCCAAAAATGAGAGGAACTACCACATCTTTTATGAGCTGCTGGCTGGGCTGCCCGCCCAGCTACGGCAGGCCTTCAGTCTGCAGGAGGCTGAGACCTACTACTACCTGAACCAGGTGAGCACTGGCAGGCATCCGAGGGCCCCCAGGCCTGGTACCCCTGCCCCATCACCCTGGGCAGGCTGACAGAACCAGCTCATGGTGTCCTGATAGCCAGCGAAGGGGATGGGAGTTACAGGGGCACAACGTTGCATTTAACGTGTCTTACCACGACAAAGGGTGACAAGCATCTTTACAGTCCAAAGTGGGGATAGAGGAGATCTACCTGACTTCATTTCTGTGTAGCCTAGAACAAAGCTATGCAGCCTAGAGTTAAGGCACTTCCCCTTTCATGAATTAGTTTCCTCATCTGTGAAATGCGGACAGCAGAAGACTGCTTTTTAGGGATATAGAGAGGACTAGATGAGCGAACATATATAAAGCAGTTGGTCAGGGCCTGCCTCCTGGCCCGTGGGAGTGGGACAGAGCTGGAGTCCCTGCCCAGGGTCCCTGACCCCTGTCTCTGCCCTTGCCCAGGGCGGGAACTGTGAGATCTCAGGGAAAAGTGACTCGGATGACTTCCGCCGGCTCCTAGCCGCCATGGAGGTGCTAGGCTTCAGTGGTGAGGACCAGGACAGCATCTTCCGTATCCTGGCTTCTATCCTGCACCTGGGCAATGTCTACTTTGAAAAGTATGAGGTGAGAGACCCCACAGCCTGCCGGTGCTCTCCTCAGAGGCTTGGGGGCCCTAGATATTTGCCTTTTGGGGTACTGCAGAGAAATGAAGTCAGGTAGGCCTCCTCGACCCCCACTTTGGACTGTAAATGCTTGTCACCCTTGTCGTGATAAGACACGTTAAATGCAAAGTTGTGCCCCCCCTAACTCCCATCCCCTTTGCTGGCTATCAGGACACCATGAGCTGGTTCTGTCAGCCTGCCCAGGGTGATGAGGTGTTTCATTTTTTCCCCCTCCCACCCATGCCCCTACCATTGAGGTTGCTCCTCTTTTTCTTATTGATGTATGAGCACTTTCTATATATGAGAAGGAAACCAACCCTTTGTCCCTGGTGGGAATTGCCGATATGTTTTCTGGTTTGTCATTTATATTTTGATTTATACCCAGGTTTTTGGTTTTTTTTGTGTTTCTTTTTTGGTATTTTGTTTGGTGGTTTGTTTGTTCTGTTTCGGTTTGTTTTTTTGCCGTGTAGGTTTTTTAAATTATTTTCAGGTATTTTATTTATGAATTTTTTTCTTGTATAAATTTTAGATTTTGTATCATTTTTAGAGAGGGATTTATGTCTCTAAAATTCTAATAGCTTTCACCCATCGTTTTTTCAAAACTTATTATAGTGTGTGTGTGTTCACATTTAATCTTCGGTTCATCAGGAGTTTATCCCAGTAAGGTATGAAGTAGGAATCCAGTTCCTTTTTTTCCGTGTGGTTACATAGTTACACTAATCCTATAATTCAAGAAATAACAAATTTATCAGGTACTAAATTCTCATGTATGTTTATGCCTAATTCCTGATTTCTTGTTGTGCTTCTTTAACCTGTGTATTATCTATCCACACTGTTTTATATTGTTTTTTAAAGACTTTATTTCTTTAAGAAAGAGAGAGAGTGTATGGGGGAGAAGGGGGAGAGGGAGAGAGAGAAGCAGGCTCCCCACTGAACAGGGAGCCCGATGTGGAGTTCCATCCCAGGACCCTGGGGTCATGACCTGAGCTGAAGGCAGACACTTAACTGACTGAGCCACCCAGGTGCCCCTAAAATTTCCCTCAGTGCTTTAATTATTGTAATTTCTTTTTTTTTTTTTAAGATTTTATTTATTTGACAGAGAGAAACACAGCGAGAAAGGGAACACAAGCAGGGGGAGTGAGAGAGGGAGAAACAGGCGTCCCGCCAAGCAGGAAGCCCGATGCAGGGCTCGAACCCGGGTCTCCGGGATCATGACCTGAGCCGAAGGCAGTTGCCCAACCAACTGAGCCACCCAAGCGTCCCTAATTATCGTAATTTCATAACACATTTGATTATCTTGTTCAGCCCCTTCACTCCCATTATATCTTAGAATTTCCCTGGGTTTTCTAGCTTGTTTATATATATATATATATATATATATATATATATATATATGTATATGTATATATGTATATATTTTATTTATTTATTTGACAGAAAGAAACACAGCTAGAGAGGGAACGTAAGCAGAGGGAGCGAGAGCGGGAGAAGCAGGCTTCCCGCCGAGCAGGGAGCCCGATGTGGGACTCGATCCTGGGTCTCCAGGATCATGACCTGAGCCGAAGGCAGTCGCTTAACCAACTGAGCCACCCAGGCGCCCCCTAGCTTGTTTATATTTTTAATACGAACTTTACACCGAGTCATGTGTATAAAGCATGCTGCTGTTGGTATTTGGCACAGACAGACGCACAGGAGACGGCATCGGTGGTGAGCGCCCGGGAGATCCAGGCCGTGGCAGAGCTGCTGCAGATCTCCCCTGAGGGCCTGCAGAAGGCCATCACCTTCAAAGTGACCGTGAGTCCCCCAGCCCCTGGGACTGGCAGAGCTTCCCCCCTGGATGGTATGGGTTGCCTCATCTGCCTCGAATGTTGTTTCCTCTCCTACGTGTACTCGTCCTTCAAGACCTGATGTGGTCATGCCCCTATCCAGGGCACACCCCTGACCCCTCGGTGGGTCGTCACCTCCCCCGGGCTCCCTCACCCTAGCCCTTTGTATCTTCCCAAGGCTGATCTTGCTGGGTCTGTCTGCTTATGCCTCTGGCTCCCCCATTAGACCAGTGGCCCTGCCTCTACCTGCAGCATTGGCAGGCAGAAGTGGGGGTGAAGGTGTCCTGTTCCACCTCTGGCCAGCTATGTGCCTGAGGCCAGTCACACCATCATTCTGGCTCTCTCCCCTGTGTGTCCCCCAATCCTCTACGGGCTTCCTGGAGGTGGCAGCTGGCCTGCTGTCATTCAAGGGCCTCATTCCTCCCTAGGAGACAATGCGAGAGAAGATCTTCACCCCACTGACTGTGGAGAGTGCTGTGGATGCCAGGTGAAGCCTTGCCCCTCCCCGCCTAACCCCTAGATCCCTGTCCCCCACCCCTGCACTTTGCCCAACTGCCCCAGCACCATCTCTCTTCCAGGGACGCCATTGCCAAGGTGTTGTACGCGCTGCTCTTCAGCTGGCTTATTGCCCGGGTCAACGCACTGGTGTCCCCACGGCAGGACACGCTGTCCATTGCCATCCTGGATATCTATGGCTTTGAGGTAGGGTTGCCCAGGTGGGTGAGGGCAGGGGACATAAAGCCACATCTCCCTCCCTTCTCTGCCCATAGTGCCCCCAATCTCCTCTCATCTCCTTCACTCACCCATGAGCGCCCCGCCCCCCCCCGAGACCATGGCAGGCAGGGAAGGCACTGGGCGGCCAGGGCTGGTGAGCAGGGCCTTGGGTGGGGACACGTGGCCTACTGGCCCAGGAGGGAGCCAGCCCAGCCTCACTACCCACCTGGCAGGACCTGAGCTTCAACAGCTTCGAGCAGCTGTGCATCAACTATGCAAACGAGAACCTCCAGTACCTTTTCAACAAGATCATCTTCCAGGAGGAACAGGTGTGCAGAGCCTCCCTTAGCACTTGTGTCCCTCCTGACCGGCCAGTGGGCCTCCTTTTGGCCAGACAAGGTAATGCTGACTCTTGAAGGACAAACCGGAAGTGGTCAAGCTGAGTGGAGGGAAAGGCATTCTGAGCCGGGACCAGCACATGTGAAGGCCTGTGCTCTGACAGGGAAGATGCTGGGTGCTGAGCTTATAAAAGCCCTCTTGTGGGGGGGTGGAGGGGAGGGATCCTTCTCCCCGCCCCCCCCCCCCCCGGTGCAGGGCTGTCTCATGCAGAGGGTGGAACAGCGTTCAGGCATGGTTCGTGTTGCCCTGCTAGGGAGTGAGCTCCCTGTGCGAGCAGAGGAGCCCCTGGCCAGGCAGCTTCAGAAGGCTCCAGCCTGGGAGGCAGGGTGGGTGGGGCCGGGGCAGGGCAAGGAGGCTGAGTGCCCCCCACCCCTCAGGAGGAGTACATTAGGGAACAGATTGACTGGCGGGAGATCAACTTTGCCGACAACCAGCCGTGCATCAACCTCATCTCGCTAAAGCCCTATGGCATTCTGCGAATCCTCGATGACCAGTGCTGCTTTCCCCAGGTGAGCCATGGGTGCCGTGTGAACCTGCTCAGGTCACTCCACAACTTGGAGCCTCATATCCTCCTCACCCTGCGTCCTGCCTTCTTCTCTGCTCCGGCCTGGGGCACAGGAACTCAGGACACCCAACCCACAAGTCACAACCTGGGGACATGGAGGCTGGAGAGAGGGCTGTGGGTGTCCAGAGGCCAGTAGCAGCCTGGGAAGTCACAGAAGTCTTCCCAGAGGAGGTGACCTTGAGGTTGGGCCTCAAACTCTGATTGGAGGACATGAGCCAGGGGCAGGAGTCCACTTAAGCCTCCCCACGCAGGGCAGTGGGCAGCTGGAGGCAGCTGTGACTTACTCCTCCCCAGTGCTTGCCGGGAAGCAGTCTGGGCTAGAGGATTTGCCACTAGTCCAGGAACAGGGTGCCCGGCTCCCCTGCCCACCCGCTGACTCCTGCCTGCCCACAGGCCACAGACCACACGTTTCTGCAGAAGTGCCATTACCATCACGGCGCCAACCCGCTCTACTCCAAGCCCAAGATGCCACTGCCTGAGTTCACCATCAAGCACTATGCAGGCAAAGTCACCTATCAGGTGAGACCCGGGATAGTCCGCAGGGTCTCCCATGACACAGTCCCGGCAGCTGGAGAAAGGCGCACACCCGGAGCTGCAGACACTCCCCGCTAGTTCTAGTTCTGGACCCTGCTGATCCTCAGCTGTGTGACCTTAGGCAAATTGCTTTACTTCTCTAAGGCTGTCTCAGAGCCTATGGAAAATGTGGCTGATGATAGTGCTGGTCTCCTGTGGTGAGTGTGGAGGTTGGAGAGTGATAGAGTAGCTATTAGGGGCACCTGGGTGGCTCAGTCATTAAGCCCCTGCCTTCAGCTTAGGTCGTGATCCCAGAGTCCTGGGAACGAGTCCCTCATCGGACTCCCTACTCGACGGGAAGCCTGCTTCTCCTTCTCTCACTCCCGCTGCTTGTGTTCCTTCTCTAGCTGTGTTTTTCTCTGTCAAATAAATAAATAAAATCTTTTTTAAAAAAAGAGCATCTATTATCAATGGGTAATAATGGGTCACTGTGTTCTCTCAGATGCATTCTTACCCTGGGGGTGTCTCAGGCCAGGATCTGAAGCTTCTGTCTCCACTTAGGCCTTGTTTTCCTCATCTGCAGGACAGACACAGGACAGGGTCCTCCACTGAGGATGGGGCCAAGACCCAGACTGGCTGTGTGAAGCTATGGCTAGTGCCCCCTCCACGGAGGATGGGAAGGGTAGTAGGAGAAGAATGGGAGGGGACCATGGCAGGGAGACAGATAGGGAGATAGAGGCCCAGAGAGGCATGGCCAGGGTCCCCCAGAGGCTAAGAGACCCTCACCCACTGTAGGGAGGAAGGAAGGAAGAGGGGAGCAGACAGACTGATGCACACTGGGGTAGGTTATCCCCTGCCCTATCCCCCAGGCTGCATGGGCTCCAACCCAATCTGCCCCCTTTTCCCCCTTTGCAGGTTCACAAGTTCCTTGACAAGAATCATGACCAGGTACGCCAGGATGTGCTGGATCTCTTTGTGCGGAGCCGGACACGGGTGAGCAAGTCTCACCTCCCACCACTCTGTCTCCTGCTGCCCCTACCCCAGAGCATCCAGCCCATCAGGCCCCTCTCTTGGTCCAGTAAATGGGGAGGTCCCCTAGGTACCCATGTGCCAGTCCTGCCTCTGGCCCACCCTAGCTCCAGCCAGGCTCTGACCCCGATCTCAGTACTAACCCAAAGTCTTGCCTTGCTCTGTACTTTTTCCCATTCCTGGTCCTGCCCCCTGAAGGGCCATGCCCCTGGTTGGCCCCACTGGATCATCCTGCCTGTCCCCTGGCCCTGCCCACCCAGCTGTGCCCTGCCCTGAACAGGTCTCCCAAGTAGCCCTGTTGTTCTCAGCCACCCACCCCATTCTCTGGGTCTTCACCTTCTTCTCTGTTAAATGGGTACTGTCCTGAGGTCCTTGCCAGGGTTCATGACCACGTGTGTAGGAGGACACCTTGGGGCCAAGTGCACAGTCAGACTGAAGGAAAAAAGTCAGCTGGACCATGGGACAGGTCCCTTGGAAGTTGCTGAGCACCCTGACTTGAGCGATGTGTAGTCCAGGAGGACAGCGGCCTTGCAGAGAGGGCAGGGGCCCAGGGAGGTAGTTTTCTGATCCCTCTGGTTTGTAGATTTGACTCCTTTTATTTTTAAATCCTTTTGTCCCCCTCTCCCCACTATCAACTGCTGTTTCTGTCTCTCGGCCCCTACCACCCTCCCCTGCCACCCGTGTATCCCTGTCTCTCGGCCCCTCGACCACCGCCCTGGCCTGCTGCCTGCCCCCACTCAGGTGGTGGCACACCTCTTCTCCAGCCACACCCCCCAGGCTGCCCCTCAGCGCCTGGGCCAGAGCAGCTCTGTCACCCGATTCCACAAAGCACACACAGTGGCCGCTAAGTTCCAACAGTCGCTCCTGGATCTGGTGGAAAAGATGGAGAGGTGAGCATGCGGGGGGTGGGGGCGCCCAGCCTCACCTCTGACCCATGCCATGACCCTCAGGGGTTAACACTTCCCTTCTCTGGGGCCTTACACGGCCGTCCTCCCGCCCCTGTGCAGGTGTAACCCCTTGTTCATCAGGTGCCTGAAGCCCAACCACAAGAAGGTATGTGATGGCTGACATCCCCAGGAGAGCAAATCCTCTTCCCTGTGCTGTGTGACCTGGATCAAGTAGCTGTGCCTCTCTGGACCTCCATCCGCCCAACCCACTGTGGGGATTATTGTCACTGCTAGTACCTGGGGTGCATCAGCGTGCCGGTATGCAAACTCCCTCTCTGGGCCGTCCTCACAGGAGCCAGGCCTCTTTGAGCCAGACGTGGTGATGGCACAGTTACGCTACTCGGGGGTGCTGGAGACTGTGCGAATCCGCAAGGAGGGCTTTCCAGTGCGCCTGCCCTTCCAGGTGTTCATCGACAGGTACTGCAGTGAGAGTGGTTCCTGAGCTCCACAGGTCCTTACCCAACTCCCCCATGGCCCCAGGAGTACAGAACCCAGACAGGATGCAGCCTGCCATGCACAGTTGCTCAGGTTGTTTGCCGCTCAAGATCATCACCTGCTAGCTGTCACAAAGCAGATGTATTTATCGTCTCGTGTTTTTTCTTAGTTTTATTCTGTTTGTGCGTGTAGATTCCAGAGGTGTGTAATTTTAAGCTATTACAAGTTTCCAGCAGGTGGCAGTAAAGTGTCTCATTCCGCTGAAACTGTAGGTACCGCTGTCTGGTGGCCCTCAAGCACAACCTGCCAGCCAGTGGGGACATGTGCGTGTCGGTGCTGAGCCGCCTGTGCACGGTCCTGCCGAGCATGTACCGCGTCGGTGTCAGCAAGGTGAGCCCCACCCCACATGCAGCCCCTGGAAGCCTCAGGTTCAGGGGCCTCAGAGAGGGAGCCGACGGAATGGGAAACGTGGTGACTGAACGTTCCTGGCCCAGAAGCAGTGCGGCGGGGCTTGGTCCCATCTCTGGACCTCTGACCATTGCTCAGGCCGATGCCACTGACCAGCTCCCCATTGTGCCTCCTCCCACCTCTCCGCGAGCTCAGCCCGCCCTGCACCCACACCCACTCATTGGTGTCTGCAGCCTCTGGGAGGCCGCTCACCGCCCACCTGCCCTCCACAGCTGTTCCTCAAGGAGCACCTCCACCAGCTGCTGGAGAGCATGCGGGAGCGAGTCCTGCACGTGGCGGCCCTCACTCTGCAGCGCTGCCTCAGAGGCTTCCTCATCCGCCGGCGCTTCCGCTCACTGCGCCGCAAGATCGTCCTGCTGCAGAGCCGGGCCCGGGGCTACCTGGCCAGGTACAGGGGCCCTCGTAGGGCAGGGCTTGCCACAGTCCCACCATGAGGCTCCAGTCGGGCCATGCCTGAGTGGGGGTACTAAGCTTTCCGGCCCCGAGGCGTGCAAGTGAGTGTCAAGCCTCGGCAGAAAGGACGTCTGGACTGTCTATGGCTCTGCATTGGGACGTCCTACCCACTGAGCACCTGGCCCTCATGATCTGTCCAGCCAAGAGGGGCCCCAGCCTGTGTCCTAGGAGCCCTGGGATGACAACCCGATGGGGTGCACATGCTCCAAGCAGTTTCATCCATGCCCTGCCATTGAATTTGCTGCATGACCTTGGCCAAGTCTCTGCCCCTCTCTGAGCTCCACAGGGCTCCCATAGCAAATCCTGAGTACCGATACCCAGGCCAAGCTGGCGTGGGCATCTCTGCACCATGGCCACCCTGTGATCCCGACCCCTGCCCTCCCCACCCTCCCAGGCAGCGGTATCAGCAGATGAGGAGGAATCTGGTGAAATTCCGGTCCCTGGTGCACACGTACATGAAGCATCAGCATCACCTCAAGGTGCAGGCCCACTCCTCCCCTGCTCCAGGAAGCCAGGTGGCATTGGGAGGGAGGAGGCACTTAGCACCAAGGAGGGGACTGTTGGCCTCAGACAGTCCTGGGTTCCCATCCCCACTTTGCCACTCGCTAGCTGTGACCTTGGCCTTCCCTATTCTCACTTTCCCTGCCTTCCCCTGGGGCTGTGGAGGGGGTTCTGTGAGATGCTGCACGTGAAGGATTTGGCCCTCGCTGGGTTCATGGCGGGGCCTTCAGTTGTCGGGTATGAGGGAATTTGTCGACCAACAGGCATGCTACATACATGCCTCTTGTCATAGAAACCAATAACCAGAAAGACAAATGTAGTCCCCAAACCCTTGAAGAACTACCTAGCTTCTACTGAAGGCTTTGTGGAGGGACTGAGAAGGGGATTCCCTCACACTGCCCAGAAATCCTCCTGTGGGTCTTTCCCTTTCCCTGAAGTATTACTCTCTCTGCCTTGTGCCTGTCTCTTTCTCGTTCTTTCTCCCTTCCTGTTTCTCCGACCATATCTTTGCCTCCCTCTGCCACCTGCGAGGCGCCAGCCGCCTTTTGCGAGCCGGCTCGAGCTGCCCCTAGTCTGGGGCCTGCCGTCGCCTCTGCCCACCATTCCCCCGCCTTGACCATCTGCTCTCCTGCAGCTGAGGGCAGAGCGGAGGCTCCGGGCGGCGGAGGCGCGGCTCCGGGAGCTGGAGGTGGGTGCGGGCGCCGGGTGGCAGCAGGGGCAAGAAGGGAGGCTGTAGGCAGGTGTTGTGGCAGGCCTGCCCCTCACTCGGTGCTGTCTCTCCAGGAGCTGAGCAAGCGGGAGGTAGTGGCCGTGGGGCACCTGGAGGTACCTGCTGAGCTGGCGGGACTCTTGCAAGCCGTGGCAGGTCCGTGAGTGCTGGACACTGGGGGGGGGGGCAGGGCACGGGCGGGCACTGGACTCTGCTGCCCCACGACCCCCGCTTCTCTCCACAGGACTCAGACCGGCCCGGGTGCCCCGGGTGGCCCCCGTGCGGACTCCCCGGCTCCAGGCTGAGCCCTGTGTCACACTGCCCCTGGATATCAATAACTACCCGATGGCCAAGTTTGTCCGATGCCACTTTAAGGTAAAAGTTGGCATGGTCCCATGCGGCCCTGGCCAGTGAGCACTGACCGATGAGAACTCATACTGCTGTCAGCCTGGGGCAGGCTCCTGGCCATGCCTGGCGGCACGGGGTATGAGCCCCTGAGTTGCTGGATCATGAGGAGTCTGGGGGCTCCAGGGGAGGACTAGACAGAAGTGGGGGCCCCTCGGGAGCTTAGGAAGTAGCCATTTGCCCACCAATTGGAACTATTTCAGAAGTTTAACAACTGGTCGAGACACAAGACATCATCCCGGCTCTCATTTCTGGCTCTCCAGGGCACTCAAGATTGTCTCTACCCCTAGCCTGCCTACCCCCGTTCAGGCCTCAGTAGCCTGATCCACACCCTGGGGAAAGAAGCCCTTAGTTTCCTGGCTTTTGTGGCCCTACCTGACACAGAGAAGTGGATCCAGATATGCCCACGAGCCCCAGATCTGTCCCCATGCCCCTGCCCTGTGCCCACAGGAACCTGCCTTCGGGATGCTGATGGTGCCCCTGAGAACACCCCTCACGAGGCTGCCAGCCGATTGCCATGCGGAAGCCGTGACCATCTTTAAGCTAGTAAGGGTCCACCCAGGCTGCCTTTGAAGTCTTAGGCCATTAGGCTTCTTGTCTTGCTCTCCTAGGTTCTCTGCTAGCCCAGGCCATTTAGCCCAGCCCTCTTTTTTGGAGGAAAGACTTCTGGGGTGGAGGTGGGGGAATGGAATCTGGGCTCCACTCTGGGCTAGGGCTAATCCCACTTTGAAGATTGGGAGCCTTCTCCAGGCCGTCTTCTTGGGAAAGAGCTTCCCAGGGACACCAAGAATAGGTCCAGGTCCTCTGCTTGAGGCCTTCTTAGTCCAAGGGGGGAGGCAGAGCACACCTGACCAGTGACAACTAGCATGGACAGAGGTTAGGCACAGAGGCAAGGAAGGATAACTGGACCCCTAATCCAGTTCTGGACCGAATTAGAGAGGGCTTCCTTGTGTGTCGGGGGGGTGGCATTTGAACTCAGAATCTGCCAGCCAAGACAGATGGAGAAGGCACAGAGAGAAGAAAAAGTTGATGTCATCAGAACACATCAGTTGGTGAAAGTCAGAAGGACAGAGGCAAGAAGGGGTCCCAAGGGCTTGTCTGCCAAATCCAGAACTTGGATTTCATTCCACGGGCCCTGGGGAGCCAAGGAAGGTGCTTGGTCAGATACGAATGTTACAGAGCACTCTCTGGGGCTGGCTGGAGGCCAAGGATGCAGGCTGGGGCTGGAGCTGTATAGGGAGCACTCATGGAAGCTTCATGAGCAGGAGAGAAAAGTCAGCATGCACTTTGGATCTTGACCTTCCTTTTAGTTGGTGCAAACCACCCGTTCATTTGTCACGTGGTACAGCAATTCTATTATAACACAGGGGGCTGTTCTCAGGGCTTTCTTGGGACATGGAGGAAGGACGGGAGAGGGGTGCATGTTGGGGGTGGTGGGACCCTGGTAGGAACCACCTTCCAAGAGGCCCAGGAGAGTCTGTTTGTGGCCCAGATCCTGCGTTTCATGGGCGACCCCCACCTGTATGGTGCCCAGGAAAAAGTCTTCGGGAACTACATTGTGCAAAAGGGGCTGGCGATGCCCGAACTCCGGGATGAGATCCTGGCACAGCTGACTAATCAGGTGTGGCACAATCCCAGTACCCACAATGCCGAGCGGGGCTGGCTCTTACTGGCGACCTGCCTTGGTGGCTTTGCACCTTCCTCGCGTCTCAACAAGTACCTGCTCAAGTAAGTGGACCCGGCCAGGGCATGAGGACAGTGATGCTGTCGTGAGGTCCCAGGGGCGGGACATCAGAGGTCAGGCCGCACAGGAGTGAGGTCTCTGTGCTCGGAAGCTTAGGCACCGGGGCTGGTCTGGGGCTGATCTCCATCTCCACCGGGCTCAGAGCCAGAAACAAGGGCAGGTCTTCAGTCTGGAGTGTAGGGCTCCAGCAAAACTCAGAGGATGGCCAAGACCAGGGTCTGGGGAATTTGGGGAAAAGGGGCTGATCTCTCATCAGGGTATAGGGCCAGGTGGCTAGGAGTGGAGGTACAACAGTTGATAGTCTGGAGTTCAAATCCCAGCTCAATCTACAGAATGCCAGAAGTGCTCTGTGAGCCTAGCTCTTATTGGCATCTTAATGATGACACACACACACACACCCCGCCAAGTGAGAAGGATGATTTGCAAAAGAAAGAGCTCAGGCAGTCCCCCAGTTCAAAGCCCAGCTCTGATACTTCCTCAGCTGTGTGACCTAGGGCAAGTCACTGCCCTTCTCTGAATCTCTTTCCTCACCTGTAAATTAGCATTGGTAACAGGACCTGCTTTACAGGGGGGCCCGTGAGCCTCAGGGTGTATAGGGCTTCATTTAGGCCGTGTGCAGTGGGTGGGCAGCTCAGTGGGTCAGTCTTGGGAGTCTGAGGCAACAGATTAGGACCACTGCCTGCCTCTCTGGGGCTTCCTGACGGCACAGTTCTGGATTCTCTCATGAGGCTGCCGTGGGCCTGCTCCACGGCTGTTCCGTCAGCAGGGAAGGAGTCAGAGAGCCAGGTATGTGGAATACCTGCCCCTGGCGGGAATCAGTCTTGCTCAGCCTGGGTCAAGTTGAACCCTCACGGTCATCTCTTGTATAGACAAAAGGCTGGAGGCAGGCTCAGAGGGGGCAGATGACCCCCTGGGAGGCTTGGTGAAGGGATGGAAAGAGTGTTCCAGAGTCCATGTTCTTGCCCACACTGTGTTGCAGTGCTTACCTTGTCAATGACATTTTGCCCCAACAAGTTTTGGTGGGCCTTCCTGGAACCTCTGGCCTGTCTTTGGACCTCTGTGTTGGCTAAAGATATTTCTGGTTAGCTTGGGACCCTTTCAGCCTCCTCCCTGACCTCTGGGATAGCCTGAGATCTTTTTTTTAGTCTAGTCTCAGAACTCGGGGGCTCACCTGAGGCCCTCTCAGCCTAGTCCCGGACCTCTGGGCTCTCGCAGAACCCCTTCAGTATTATCCCAGAGCTGTTTATTACAGCCTGGACCCCTTCGAAGCTAGCCTCAGAGCTGGGGCCTTCTCAGCTTCACCTTACAGCTCTGGGCTAGCCTGGGCCTCCCTCAGACTAGACTTAGAACCCCCTCTATCACAAGCTAGCCACAGATCCCTCTTCATCCTGGCTCCAACTCCCACCCATCAGGTTTGT
Organism: Spilogale gracilis; assembly: GCA_004023965.1. Lineage (NCBI taxonomy): Eukaryota > Metazoa > Chordata > Mammalia > Carnivora > Mephitidae > Spilogale > Spilogale gracilis. The sequence goes on along the minus strand of PITA01001533.1, from coordinate 113,525 downwards.
GTCTGATTATGGGCAGAATGGTTTCCAGGCTGTCTGTCAGCACCGTCTCATGCAGGCCATGGGCCGAGCCCAACAGCAGGGCTCCGGGGCTGCCCGCACCTTCCCCCCAACCCAGCTCGAGTGGAGAGCAACCCGAGAGAAAGCCAGCATGGTGCTGGACGTGGGCTGCTTCAATGGTGAGCTGTTCTCCCCCCACCACGGGCTGCCTTTCCTCCTCCCTCTCTCCCTCACAGAGGGACCCCTGCACTCAGCAGGCCCCTATAGGCCCCAGTGTTCAGGAGAAGCTGGGGAGGGGCCCTCTGGGTGTGGCTCTGGACAAAGGACAGCATGTGTGTGTGTGTGGGGGGGGCGGGCTGGACCTGGAGTGGGGGAAGAGAGCTGGGCAGGGAGGGTGGGGATCCAGGGTCCAGGACAAGAGTGTGGGCAAGCAGCCGGGGAAGGAGCGGGACTGGGCTGTAGCTGCATCCTGGCTGAGCCCAGCACCTTGTGCTGCTGCAGGTGACCAGTTTTCCTGCCCGGTGCACTCCTGGAGTACGGGGGAAGAGGTGGCCGGAGACATTCTGAGGCACAGGTTGGATCCTGGAAGGCCCCACCTGGCAGACCCCTGGGCAGTGGGGAAGGAGGGAGAGGGAGGAGCAGCAGGAGACCAGACCTTCCCCCCACCCTCTGAGCCATGGGGTCCACTCTGGTCATGCTTGGGGTCTGGCTCGTGTTCCATGGTTTTTCCAGGCAGTACCTATTGGCTCTGTCCTTCATTTCTGCTCCTCCATGTGCTCTCCCCAGGGGACTGGCAGATGGCTGGCGGGGCTGGACCGTGGCCATGAAGAATGGAGTCCAGTGGGCAGAGCTGGCAGGCCACGACTACGTGCTGGACCTGGTGTCCGACCTCGAGCTACTCAAGGACTTCCCGAGACAGAAGTCCTACTTCATTGTGGGTGCAGAAGGGCCGGTGGCCGGCAGGGGAGGCCCCAGAGTGTAGGTGGCCACCGGGGCCCTTCACCCAGATGGCTTTTCCTAACACATGTTTTTTCTCCTAGCTACTGGTTCAGAGCCGAGTTCCAAACCTAAGCTTTAAGTAGCTTCTACATCCAGCATTGGGCTTGTACTTGTAATCCCAAGCATAAGAGTCCAGTGCTCTGCTGCTCCCCCCCAGGGTCCCACCTTTAAAGGGAGAGAACAACCTATTTCTGGAGCCCAGAGGGGAACATGGTGGGGGTGGGGATGATTCTGGGAGAGCCAGGACCTCACAGGAGTTGAGCTGCCCCATCTTTCCCTTCCCTACAGGCTGTTTGGAAACAGCTGGGACTCCGATGAGGACACGGCCACCAGGCCCCAGTCCCAGGGACATGTGCTCAGAGTGGCTGACTCTGATGGGTACTGCAGCCACAATGAGGACGGTACAAATGGGGCCCAGAGAGGGACAGTGAACCACCAAGGTCAACCAACAGTGGCCACTGTCTCTGGTGGGGAGGGATCCTGGAGGCTGTGTGGGGTGATCAGCAGGAGAAAACTTGGCTTTTGTGTTCCCCCACCCTCCCCACCAGACTCAGACAGCTTGGAAGAGCCCGCTGTGCCCCACAAAGGACTGGACGGCTACCTCGACAGCCTCTTCAACCCTGTGCTGTCCTACGGGGATGCGGTAGGGATGGCGGGGGGTTGTATGCAGACAGCTGGGACCACGTGTGCACACGAAGTCACAGACCCACAGAGTGACGCAGTAGCATCTCACAGCCAGGGCAGGGGGTGGCATGTCTCATCTGGGCCCCTGCTGGGGGCCCAGCAAAGGATGAGGGTGTCCCCGTGGCTTGAGATGCTCCTGCCTGACACCGGAAAGACCCACAGCTAAAGGTCCAGGCTCCCTCCCCCACTGCCATTGGGAGCCAGCCCCCTCAGGCACCCTTGCTCATTCTGAGAACTTCCAGGAGCCCCTCCGTGGCATGAGGTGGGCCCTGAGCAGGGTACAGCGCCTCTTGGAACCTGTTCATTCACCTGTGGGAGGGGGATGGGTTTGGGGAGTTTGCAAAGCTGTGGGCGTACTGACTGGGATGCTGCATGAGCAGAGGCTGGGCATAGAGCAGACGCTAAGCTGGCGGGAGGCCCCAGGGACAGAGGAGGTGCCGGTGTCAGGTGCCCGTTGCCTTGGTACCTTGGGAGTACGGCAGTGAGGCAGACACTTGAGCCACCTGCTGCCCCCAGGACCTGGAGAAGCCAACAGCCATTGCCTACCGCATGAAAGGGGGAGGCCAGCCTGGTGGCAGCGGCAGTAGCAGCACTGAAGACCCCCCCAGGAGAACCCCCGTGCCAAAGCCAAAGCCAAGTCAGTACCTGCCCCCAGAGTGGTTCTGGGGTTGGGTGAGGTGAGAGGGGCTCCCCTGCTGGTTCTTGGGGCTCCTTCACCTGCTAGGAGGGAGGCAGCCAGGAGCCTGGCAGGGGAGAGGGGTGGAGACAGCGGCAGGGTGGGGGCTAGCTGGATCCCGCCCCTTGGGATGCACGCCCTCCAACTTGGCTCCCCCCAGTCCCAGGCCTAGATGCCTCCACGCTAGCTTTGCAGCAAGCCTTCATCCACGAGCAGGCTGTCCTCCTGGTGAGTGCCGGATGGGCTGTGGGAGGTGCCCTGAGTGTGGGCCTGCCTGGTCACCACTGCCACCGCCTCTCCCCAGGCCCGGGAGATGACCCTGCAGGCCAAGGCGCTCCGGCAGCAGCCCCTGAGCCCCACCCCAAGGCCTTTGCCCCCAGAGGTGAGCCTGGCCTGCCCAGCTGAGCGCCATGCTGCTCCGGGCCATTGTCATGCCTCTCTGGGGTAGTTGCCCCACAGCCCATCCTGGGCAAATGTGGGGCCCCAAGAACAGGCCAGTGTGTCCCAGGAAGCACACCCTACCCTCTGTTCTCAGCAGAAACCCCTAGCACCAGAGGCACGGCCGAAGTTTGTGGGCATTGGACCCCCAGCCAAGCCTGTGCTCCTCCGCTCCACTGCAAAGCCTTTGGCCCCAGCTCCTCTGGCCAAGGCCCCAAGACCCCCCACCAAGCCCGTGGCCACCCCCATTCTAGCTCAGGACCGGGTTTGTCCAGAAACCAGTGAGTGTCCTATCCCAAGGAGGGCGGGGAGGGGGTGGGCTTCCCGGGACAGGACTGGAAGTGTAGTTGTGTCCCTGTGGCCTCACCCTGTCCCCCACCCCTTCCTACAGCTTCACCCTGCCCAGATCTGGTCCGGTATTCCACGCTCAACTCGGAGCACTTCCCGCAGCCCACGCAGCAGATCAAGAATATCGTGAGGCAGTACCAGCAGCCGCCCAGGGGAGGCCGGTCCAAGGCCCTCAGGTCAGCTCTGCCCCCATCCCCGGCCTCTGGCACTCTGGATGAGGGGGCCTCTCGCTGTGTGGCCATCTACCTGGGGAGCAGCCCCCTTCCTAGCACCCTGCAGGGAGTGAATTTGCTAAGCTGATGGTCCCGATGAGCCCTTTGGTCAGAGGAAGGCCTAGATGAGCCCTTTGGTCAGAGGAAGGCCTAGACCGTGGCTCTCTAGGTTGTTCTGTGTGACCTCAGGTCAGTCTCTAATCCTCTCTGGGTGCTCCATATAATGGTGGGGGTGGGGGTGGGGGGTGGAGGAAGAAGTTCCCTATTACAGGAATTTGTAGCTGGGAAGAAGAAACCCCTGTCCAATCTACCAGGAAGGACGGCCGAAAGGTGTTTGTGAAGCGGCCGGACCCCCACGAGGAGGCGCTAATGATCCTCAAGGGGCAGATGGGCGACCCAGCAGCAGCAGGGGGGAGCCAGGTGAGGGACATTTTCGGACTGGGTCCCAGCAGGACAGAAACCAAGGTGGGGCACTGGGGCGCCTCAGAAGCCAGCTGCCCCTATAAGCTGCTACCCCTGCCCCTACCCCCTTCCTGCCCTCCCCTTTTCTGCCCCCTGAGCACTCTCTTTGTGGTAGGGCCAGGTACCCAGAGAGCCTGTGGCCTTGGTGAAGCCAGTAACCAGCACCCTAAGGCCATCCGTGGGACCCACTCCAGGTGAGAGGCCAGAAGGGAGGACGGAGAGAGGGGCACAAGGGTCCAAGGGTGTGATTAAGCCTGTGTGAGCACAGGGGAGTCCTGGTCTTCATGTCCATAGTGCATGTGTGTGTCTCCCTGAGCACATGTGTCCCTACTGTGTGCACATTCGTGTAAGTACATAAGCACTTAAATTACACTGATTTCAGGCCAGACCCACGCCGGCCTCACTAAATCCCCACTCAAATTCTTCAAGGAAGTACTGTCTTTGTCTCTATATTACAGATGGGAAAACGGACACAGAGAGGTTATGTGACTTGCCCAAGATCACACGGTTCAAATGTGTCAGACCAGGGATATAAACCCAGTCCTCCCAGCCTCATCATTGGAACCTTAAGCTCTATGTTCTCTGCTTCATGGCAACCATAGTATATCTTAAAAGATTTAAGAACTCTCTCATGATTTCTAGGATGAACTCACACTTATTGTGTTCTGTGAGACCCTACATAATCTGGCCACCTCCCCGACCTCATCCCCTCCCACTCTCCCTTTAGCACACTCTGTTCCTGGAACACAGCAAGCCCACTCCTGCTCCAGGGCCTTTGCACTTGCTATACCTAGAATGCTTTTCCCCAGATCTTTGCATGCCTGGCCCATCTCATCATTTGGGTCTTGGCTCAGTGTCATCTCAGAGAGGTATGCCGGATCACAGAGACTGAAGGACCCTCACAGACCAGCCCCAGACTCTTTCCTAAGTACCCCAGATTTGTTTCCATCCCAGCCCTAGAACTGAGAGCTTTGTTATTTCTTGTCTGTTCTCTCAACACCCACCATAAGACCATCAACACAAAGACAGGAGCTTTGTCTATATGGCTCATCCCCAGCGTCTAGCACAGACCTGCCGCATACACTAGGTGATCTATTTATGCATCAAAACAAGGATTGAGCCAGGGCTGAGCTGTATGATTGTGCGTGTGCCCTCATGATTGGTGTGTCTACCGCCAGGGGTATGGGAAACGGCTTAGTCTTAGCTGCTTACCTGACAAGAGGTCCACTCCCAATCCCCTTCCTCATCGGCCCTACCTCTCTCACTCATGCCTATCTGACTCCCTGTGCTTCCCAGTGCTGCCTTCGCGGTCACTGGAGCCCCCTGAGGAACCCCTGCAGACGCGGCTGCACCGCCTAGTGAACCCCAGCTTCTACGGCTACCAGGACCCCCCCTGGCGGATCTTCTTGCGCAAAGAGGTACCTGGCCCAGTGGAAGAAAAGAGAGGGGCTGCATGGAGACCGAGCCCTCTACCCTACAGGGGGCAAGGTCTGGGGTGGGGCTGGGGTGGAGCCCAAGAACAGGGTCTCCGCTAGAGGGTGGAGTCAGAGCCAGGGGCCCTGGTGGTGTGGAGCCCTGCTGTATCTAGGGGTGGGGCTAGGTGTGAAGCAAAGCAGGGGGACTGTCCCAAAGGGCCTCACTGGAGCACCAATCTCACAGGTGTTTTACCCCAAGGACAGCTACAGCCATCCTGTGCAGCTAGACCTCTTGTTCCGGCAGGTGAGGTCTTCTCGTCCCTCTCTGCCTCAGTATACTCATCAGGGCAATGGGTACATAGACTAGCTGTCGGCAGATTTCATTTCTGTACTCTTGGATGTGGGGTCCTTGACCACAGCAAGGATAGGAAGCTGTTATTTTGAATTTCCCACCTTCATTGTCAAAGTCAGTAAGCCCACAGTTTGGGCTTAACCAGACACATCATTTGTCTGAGCTAGATGGGACTAAGAAGTCACATCCTAGCCCCAGCAAGTAAAAGAGGAAGCTATGGCCCAGGAAGGTGGCATGGGTTGTAGAAGAGAGGAGGAAGGAGAGGGGCCTCTGTAAATGGGATCTGATTCACACAGAAGACCCCAGTGCTGCATAAGTAGAACCCTCTGCATTCCCACTCCCACTAAAAGTCCAGCCTGGGTTCCCACCTGGGTGGGGTCTCACCAGCCACTTGCACTACGGCTCATTCCCACAGATCCTCCATGACACATTCTCCGAGGCCTGCCTGCGCATCTCCGAGGACGAGAGGCTGAAGATGAAGGCCGTGTTTGGTACCTTAGGGGGCGGGGAAGGACACAGATGAGGCAGCCAGCTGGAGTCAGGCCAGCTCATTCCCACAGGGAGGCTGGGGATGATGAACCCAGCCCCGTTTGCCTCCCAGACAGCCCCCTTGGCTCTGTTTCTGGCATCTTCCCTGGCCAGATATCGGGCTGATTCAAATTTGCCTAATACACCATGTGGCCCTAGCCATCCTATCTGTCCATGGATCTTGGTTTCCCCATGTAGACACTGAGAAGACACTGTTCTGGTACCTTCTTACCGGCTGTCAGCCTCCCTCCCTGCAATGTGGGCTGGCAGGGGAGGGGAGGGAGGGTCCTGACCTGACCTGGCATCCCTTAGCCCAGAACCAGCTGGACACACAGCGGCCCCTGGCAACAGAGAGTGTGAAGCGGGCCGTGGTCAGCACCGCACGTGACAGCTGGGAAGTCTACTTCTCCCGCCTCTTCCCTGCCACGGTGTGAGCCCTCTGCCAACCCCCACTCACCCAGGGGCTTCAGGGAGGAGGCTAGAAGACTCTCACATGTCCCTCATCCCCACCCAGGGCAGTGCGGGCACCTGCGTGCAGATCCTAGCCGTGTCCCACACAGGCATCAAGCTCCTACGGATGGTCAAGGGCGGCCGGGAGGCTGGTGGGCAGCTGCAGGTCCTGCGCACATACAGGTGACTGGCAGGCAGGTGGGTGAGAATGGGGCTGGCCGGAGATGGGCATGGACCAGCCGCAGTGTCTCCTTCCTGACTCTTTCCTCAGCCCACTGCCAGATGCCTGTGATGTGCCAGGCTCTGGGCCAAGTCCTCTAAGCAAGTCCATTTTGCAGATGGGGAAACTGAGGCTCAGTGAGAGAAGTGGCTTGTCTCAGCTCCCACAGCCAGGAAGCAGATGAGCTAGAAGCCCACTACCTTGTCTTGCCTCTCAGACTACACCCCAGCCCTGCCCTCCCAGAGCTCACTGTGCAGTGGGAGCATCTGTTTTGTGAACAACCGGGAAGGGCAAGGGTGCTCTGGCATAAGACCTCACAGAGTCTGTTTACCCCTCCCCTGCCAGCAGCCCCTTTTGTCCTCTGTCACACAAGGACGGGGATGGAGCCTTGCTCATTGGTTATGGGAAAGCTCCTTGCTTTGAAAGATGCAGAGAGTTTGGTCAGTGGGTGAAAGAGATACATTTGTGTGGGGGAGATCTGGGAGGCTGGATGAAGAAACAAGCAGAGCAAGGTAAAGGGTAGTGAGGGCTGGATTGTGAGTTCACAGGGTGCTAGGAAATGAGCTGAAGCCACAGCAGGAGGGGGTGGGGAGGCTGGGCAGGCTCCCAGGTTCTGTGATGGCAGGTGTCATGGGGCTCTTGTGGGGCTGGGCTTTGGGAACCATACAGGCCAGAGGCAGAAGGAGCAAGATGGGAAGGGAGGAGGGTGACCTCCGGCCAAGGAGCCCTCCCTTCATGCCACTTTCCCGTTCTGCAGCTTTGCCGATATCCTGTTTGTGACCATCCCCTCCCAGAATATGCTGGAGTTCAACCTGGCCAGTGAGAAGGTCATCCTCTTCTCAGCCCGAGCTAACCAGGTCAAGACCCTGGTGGATGACTTCATCCTGGAGTTGAAGAAGGTCAGGGTCCTCCTACAAATGTCCTCTCCTCAGGGGCCTGGGGGCAGAGAACAGGGCTCTCCTGCATCATGGACAGGCCAGCCACAGCTGCCTGGGAAGCATGAGAGAGAGAGAGAGAGAGAGAGAGAGAGAGAGAGAGAGAGAGAGAGAGAATGTGAACAGACGTCTGTCATCTTTCAGGCCTTTGTGTAGGCAGCGGCTGACCTCTACCTGGGCTGCCCATTCCCACTTTTGCCAGTTCCTTCAAAAGCCTTTCCTAATGCCCTCATCACCGATGTCACAGCGCCACCACTGCCCCCTGCCCCAAGCTCCAGGGAGAGTGCCCCCCTTGGCTTCTTGCAGCCTCCCATCCTCCCCACCAGGCAGCCTCAGGCCCAGCAGCTGGCCTCAGTGGGGCAGCTTTGGCGAGGGGTGGGATGGGTCGGGCCTGTACATGTGCCCTGACGGCCACTAGTGTTCGTCGGACTCCCGGCTCCAGTACTTTACAAGGGGACCCCTTCGACTCACATGGCGTCCTTCCCTCTTGCACCCGCGGAATGTTCCCTTCCCCAGGAGTCAGGAAATGGGGGAAGAGTCATGTGGATGAGAGGAGCCAGGGCGTGGCCCCAGGCTTCTGGGGGGGAGGGGGATGGGACCACAGCCCCTCACCCTGCCCTTGGCTAACCCAGGACTCAGACTACGCGGTTGCGGTGAGGAACTTCCTGCCTGAAGACCCAGCACTACTGGCCTTCCACAAGGGCGACATCATCCACCTGCAGCCCCTGGAGCCTCCCCGAATGGGTCAGGGCCATGGGACACAGTGGGTACGGGAGCGGGAGGCTGGGCCGGGGGGCCTCCCTGCCAGGTGCTGATGTCAGCCTGACCCCCAGGCTACAGCGCTGGCTGCGTGGTCCGCAAGAAGGTCGTGTACCTGGAAGAGTTGCGACGCAGAGGCCCTGACTTCGGTGGATACCCCCGGTTCCCCCGTCCAGCCTCCAGTGCCCCCAAACCTGGAAACCCGAAACTGCTCCTTCTGGCTTTATGCGCTCACGCTGCACATGTGCCGTGGGGCGTTCTCAATACCCCAGAGTGGTCTGGCCTGGCCAGGCCTCCTCAGGCACCTGCTTCAGCCCAGTCAGTTCCTCCTGGCAGCCCCCTAGCTCAGCTCTGAGGGGTCTCTGTGAGCGTTAGCGTTCCCATGTATGTGGCCTGGGTCTCTTGCTCTACCCCAGAGTCTACAAGCACCATGTCTTCTGTTCCACCTCCCGCCGAGGGAATGCCTTCCTTGTCGCTGTGTCCTCATCTGCAGATAGGCTCCTGGCAGGCCTCCTTTAGAGACCCTGGGGCAGGGGCAGGAAGGTTCTTGATTATGCCTCCAGGGGCCCCTTAATCCCAAGACCAAACCCTTCTGTTTGTCTCAGACCCCTGACCTGTCCCCTAGGCTGGAGGTTCGGGACCATTCACGGGCGCGTGGGCCACTTCCCTTCAGAGCTGGTACAGCCTGCGGCTGCCCCTGACTTCCTACAGTTGCCAGCCGAGCCGGGCAGAGGCCAGGCCGCAGCCGTGGCTGCTGCTGTGGCCTCCACAGCGGCTGCATGGGAGGTGGGCCGCAGGAGGGAGGTGAGACTGGCAGGGCTGGTGCAGGCCTGGGGCAGCAGGGGGTGCTCAGCCTAATGGTGGAGGCAGACAGGAGCAAGGTCAGCCAAGGGTGTGGCCAGTCCCAGGTCCGGGTCAGCCCGGTAGGGCTAGCCAGATGTGTGATCTAGGGGATGGGACCAGAGGTGGTTGGAGGTGTGGCCAAATGGGGTCAGGATGGTGAGGGTCAGAAGGATTGTGATGGGGTCCATGGGGCAGGATCAGACTGGGGGCCAGTAGGGGCGGGGCCAGGCAAATGGGGCAGGGGCAGGTATGGAACTAGTGAGGGGTGGGTTGAGGTAAAACTATGGAGTGAGGGACAAGGTCAGCCGCAGCCAAGCAGCTGGGGAGGCCAACCCTAGGCTGAGATGGGAGCGTGTGGCCAGGTGCAGCAGGGGGCAGGGTCAGCTGGGCCTGTGGGAAGTGTAATGAGGAGAAGGGTGCCAGGACTACTGAATAGGGGTGAGACACGATTGGTGGAGGTTAGGGGTCGCCTGAGAGGCTCTGGACAGAGTCAGCCTAGGTTGGGTGTGCCAGGACAGGACCTCTTCGCTCTTGCCCCCCTGTAGGGTCCCCCGGTCCGGGCTGGCTCCTCTGACCGTGCAGAGGACAGCCTGACTCTTCTCCCGCACTCAATGCTCGAGTTTGCCCAGAAGTATTTCCGAGACCCTCAGAGGAGACCCCAGTGAGTGGTGGCCCCACCCCTTATCCCCACTCTGAGGAAGGTCCTTCTGGGGCTTCTTACAGCTGTCCAAGTGGGGATACCCACTTCTGATGGGGGATGAGAAACCACCCAGATGTGAGGCCCACCAGCAGCCTCTGCTTCTGAGAGCCTTCCTGCCTGGTTGACTGACATGGGGTCGAGAACATTCAGGGTGGGAAGGGGATGTTGCCAGAGGCTCAGGGGCAAGACTAGTCAGTAGTGCCTATCTCCGTTGCAGGGACGGTCTCAGGCTAAAATCCAAGGAGGGTCGGGAATCCAGAACCTTGGAAGACATGCTTTGCTTTACCAAGGTGTCCAGCCCCAGGCCTGTTTCCCCATCTGTAAAATGGTGATGCAAGAGCCCCCTCCCAGGCCTCTTGGGAAAACAGCCTTGTCCTCAGTGGGGACCCTCCCAGCTTTCAGCACCCCAAGGGCTCGATTCCTCCCAGGGGCAGCGTCTGTCCCCATTGCTGAGCAAACCTGGTGCCTTTTCTGTGACGTAGACTCTCCTGTCATAAGACAGGAGGCACCACCTGGTCCTCCTCTTTCTGACTTGCCCTTCCACTGTCCTGACACAATTCCCTTCCTCCCCTCCCAGACCCCGCTCCAGGAATCACTCATTGAGCTCAGCGACAGCAGCCTCAACAAGATGGCCATCGACATGTTCCTAGGTGTGGGGGTAGGATGGGACTGCAGTCAGGGCTCCGGGGCCAGGTGGGATCCAGCACCCTGTGACCCTGCTCATCCCACCACTCTGGTCCTGAGAGTCTCCCCCCTTCCCTCAACTCAGACCTGGGTCCCGTTAAAGGAAGAGGAGCCCCCAGCTGCCTCCTGGGGACAGACCTGACCTTTGGGCACCCTGGGAGGGAGTGGGTAGCTGGGTGTCTGGTGGCCTGACTGGGACAAGTCTTTCCTATAGCTGTAATGAGGTTCATGGGTGATGCTCCGCTGAAGGGCCAGAGTGAATTGGATGTGCTTTATACCCTCCTGAAGGTCAGTGAGGCAGACTTTGCCAGATGTTCCCTTTCCTGCTTGTGTGGCTCAGTTTCCCCATTTATCACCCAGAGTTGCAGGACATTGGGCTAGAGGGAAGCCCAAAGTAGAGTGAGCCCTGCATGTGGGAAGGGGGCTGGGGAAGGACACCAGGCCTTTCTCCAAGTGCATACCCTGTTCTTCTTCATGGGCCCTGGCATGACCTCCTTCAGCTGTGTGGGGACCATGAAGTCATGCGGGATGAGTGTTACTGCCAAGTTGTGAAGCAGATCACAGACAACACCAGCACCAAGCTGTGAGTGAGCTGGGCCTTTACCTCTGCCCCCTCGTCCCCATGCTGTGTCCTCGCTCCAGGAGGGACCAGTTCAGACTCTCACCGCCCCCAGGTCTTCTCTCCTAATTTTACCCACCTCAACCTCTTCCACACCCAACAGAATACAGGTGTTTAGAATTTTTTGGTTTGGGCTAAGCCGCTGCTGCTCTCTGAACCTCATTTTTCTCATCTGTAAAATGGCAGTGATAATGTGATAAGTCCAGGATCTTGGTTGCAAGTGACAGAAACCCCGTTCAAGATGGTTTAAGCAAAAGAGGGTTCGGGTGACTGAAAAGCTCAAAATACCTTCAGGCATGGCTGGATCCAGGTGTCATTGGGAACAGGCTTTCTCTATATTCTAGCCCTGCTTCTCTCCATGTTGACAGCATTCTTAAATAATATTTCCCATCCACTGGCAAGATACCAGATCTAAGAGACATTTCCCAGCTTAGTAATCTTATGGAAAGCAAGATTGGCCCAAGATTGTAGCAAAATCCCCAAATCTCTTTTTGGCTTCAGTAGTTCCTGTGCCCATCCCTGAACCAACCACAATGGCTGGAGGATATTGAACTTTGGCAAGAACTGGGTCAAATTTCTGTCCCTCAACCAATCAGTGCATCCAAAGGAAGGCTGACCCCTGATTGACCAGGCCTGAATCAACTAACTATCCCTAAACCAATTACTGTGGCCACTGGGCTACAGCATTCTAGTTCAAGGCCAGACCTGGCTCCCATACCTGTCGCCAAAGCGCGGTGACCTAGGGAGAAGTGGTGCTTTCTGAAAGGAAGCCCAAGTGCTGTCCCCAGACCCCAGCAGTCCCCACAAATGAAACCTCACCTGCGGGGCAGTGGGAAGGTGAATGACTGTGTCTTGCACAGGACCAGCACATGTGTGGGATGCTCTTGTTACCACCAGATCCACCCTCCTGTCCCCATCTGGTCCACCTCCCCTGCTTGCTCTCTATCCCCCCAGGAATTTTAGAAGCACTTGGCACAACCTCCTGCTCCTTCCCACCTCTTGGCCATCCCTGCAACTCGCTGTGCCTAGCCCCCGCAGGTTCCTCTTGCCCTCCTTCAAGGCCCTCCCCCCAGAAGTCTCCCCAGAGAGATTCCACCCAGAGAGCACTGATGTGTGTGTGTGTGTGTGTGTGTGTGTACACGTGCACACACACACCCGTGCACCCATGCATGCCCGGCCTGCCCTGTCAGGGGTCTCATCTCCTTTCCCTGCCTCCCACCCTGGCTTCACAAGCAGAATGTACCTTCTGCATGGCTGTGGGCCGCCCCCCTCCTCTCCCTGGCTGGGGAGAGCCCTCAGCCAATAGGAGCTGCCTGAGAGCCAGAAATGCCCAGCCCCGTCCCTGAAGACCCCTCCAGGGCTGTGGCCAGCAGTGATGTGGCCCTGTGTGTGTGTCTCCGCAGGGACAGCTGCCAGCGAGGCTGGAGGTTGCTGTACATTGTGGCTGCCTACCACAGCTGCTCCCAGGTCCTCCAGCCATACCTCGTTCGCTTCCTCCAGGACGTGAGCCGGACTCCAGGCCTGCCCTTCCAAGGTGAGGGGCCAGTGAGTGGTGACCCTGGGTAGTGAGCATGTGGAAGGGATTTCTAGTTAGGCCGAGTGGCAGGAGCAAAGGCCTGGAGGTGGGATTGTGGCATGTGGGGGAAGGAAGGGAGTGGCAAGGGCCTGGAGTGCTGGGTGAGGCCCTGTTTCTCTCTTAGCCACTGCAAATCCAAAAGGGTCTTAAGTGGGTCAGGGCAGGGGTGAGACCCAGCTGCTGACAGGGTCTCAGCCTTTCCTCCCTTGGAGTCCAGAGGAAAGGGGCCAGTCCTCAGCCTCACCCCCACCCTGTTTCCAGAGCAGCCCCTTGGTTCCCCCTAAGAAAAGGTCGTCATGGCAGCGATGAAGGGTTAGCAGGCCTCACTTTGTCCGCCCCCAAGTCCTCCTCTTTGACTCAGTTAACATTCCCAGAAAAATGGACGGTGGAGTCTTCTGCACTGGACTCTGAGTGAGGGAGGGTGGTTGGCAAGGGGGTCCCAGCTGATAGGGGCACAGCCACATCACCGGGGACATCCCCCCTAGGCAAGAGCTGGAGGTGACAGTTGTTGCCCAGGCTCGTAGGTAGCCAGGGGCACTGTGGGCTAGACAAAAGGCTTTAACCACATGGGGCATGGGTTCGAATGCAGCTCTCAGCTTTGGGCAAATCCTGACCCTCTCGGGACTGTTTCCTCAGCTACCACATGGGAGAGTAAGTACCCCATCAGTTGTGGGGAGAAAGCAGTGGGCTGGTCTTGGTGGCCGGAAGAGCCTCTTTCTCATACTGCCTACCCTGGGTGAGGCCTTGACTCCCAGTGTCCACAGGGATTGCCAAGGCATGTGAGCAGAATCTTCAGAAAACCTTGTGCTTCGGTGGCCGCGTGGAGCTCCCTAGCAGCATGGAGCTTCGGGCCATGTTGGTGAGCATTGGGTGGAGTCAAGAGGAGCAAGGGAAACAGGACCCTTGCCCAGAGACCCCGTGGGCACTCAGCGTTCACAAGTGGTCTTGCCCACGCCGGTCCAGAGCCCCTTGGCATGGAGGCTTCCATGGCCAGGGGCAATGGCTGGCCCAGATCCAGAACCCAGCCTCTCTTGTCTCCCTCCCTCTCTTTCTGTCCCAGGCGGGCCGCAGTTCCAAGAGGCAGCTCTTTCTTCTCCCTGGAGGCCTTGAACGCCACCTCAAAATCAAAACATGCACCGTATGTGAGGGAATGTTTCTGGCAGGCAGGCTCTGGGGGGAGGGGGGCCCCTAAGGGTGCTGAGCCCCGCAGGGCAGGACTTACGTCTTAGGGAAGCAAACCAAGTCCCCAAGAGGAGAAGGGTCACACTGTCGAGAAAGAATTTGAATTCCGGAAGCTGTGCTCCTTCCCTGCATGAGGCTGATTCTCAGAGGATCCTTCCCATCCTTGCAGAGGTCCTGAGGAACTCTGTGTTTGGCTGCCCAAAGCCTGGGCCAACCAGGAGGACAGGGATCAGCTCAGCTGGCCCAGCCTCACCCTTCCCTCCCTCCAGGTGGCCCTGGACGTGGTGGAAGAAATCTGTGCAGAGATGGCTCTGACATGCCCTGAGGCCTTCAGCGAGTATGTCATCTTTGTTGTCACCAACCGAGGTGAGAGGCCTGGAGGACTCGGGATGCTGGGCCCAGCCCATAAGGCCCAGGTCAGATGCTACTTCTTCTGGGAAACCCCGGGCTGCCGTGCCTAAGAACTTCCCTGTGCACCAAACACCCCCAACTCTGGACATTGGTCTTGCCTATCAGACTGGAAGCCCTTTGAGGACAGCGGCTTGCTCACTAGGACCCTGTGGGCCCTGCCCTCAAGGAGCTCACATCCTGGGAAGTTTCCTGGTGTGGACCCTGGCCTCTGGAGCCTGCTGTGCACGCGTTGCTTCCTGTCTCTCAGGCTGTAATAATGGTCTCCCCCGGCCCTTCTCATGTGGCCCCTTCTGTCTGCTGCCCACTGTAGACCGTGGTCTTGCCTCCTGCCTCCCGGGGGTCGGCCCCAGCCTCCTGTAGCTATCTCCTGTTGCTGTCGCCTGGGTTCTGAACTGTGTGTCCTCAGCCCTGCCTGTCTGTGTCCAGCTAAGACCAGTGGTGGGGTGGAGGGGGCGAGTGGCGCATGATGGTAACAAAACAGTCCTCATACCTGACACTTATGGACACTTATGGAGTCATGGTGTTCTAGGCACAGTTCAAAGCATTTTAATTGTAAAAATTCCTGGAGGGGGTCCATTCAGCGGAGGTTAAGGGATTTTCCTAAGGTCACACTGTGGGGATTTGAACTCTGGGCAGTCTAGCCTCAAGAGTGTGAACTTATCATCATGCTATACCCCTCTTCGGTAAAATATTACTGAAGATGTGGGATGGCAGCAGAAAGGTCAATGCAAGAAAGAAAAACTCAAACATCTCTCTCATAGACTCAGATCCCTCATTGCCAGACCCCCATCTTCCCCACCTCCCACCCACTCCAGGAGCCTGGAAAGGGGTCTCTCCTGAAGGAGATCTGTAGAAAGGCACCCATGGGTCTCACGATCTGTCCCCTGTCTGCTTCTCCGTGTCCCCAGCCTCATCTGGAAAGGGGCCGGGCTTCCTCGGGGCATAACCCAGGGCACTTTCCAAGACCTAAGGGGGCTGTAGCTTGGATGGGAATTGTTCCCATCTCTGCTTACCAGCATTCTGCAGACACAGAGCACCTTGCTTCATGCACACGCTCCCCTTTGGGGAAGACCTCACATCCTGAGGCTGGGAGGGGCCTCTTCCGGGCCCTATACGTCTGCTCTGCAGCTGCCCTCGCTCTCCACAGGCCAGCATGTGTGCCCACTCAGCCGCTGTGCGTACATCCTGGACGTGGCCTTGGAGATGGAGTCCGTGGATGGTGGCTACATGCTATGGTTCCGGCGCGTGCTCTGGGATCAGCCACTCAAGTTCGAGAATGAGCTCTATGTGACCATGCACTACAACCAGGTCAGCACGCGGGGTCTGAAACCTTCCACGCGCCCCTGTGTGAAGTCCACTCCACAGCCTTGGCATCTGAGGTCTTCCCAGCTATAGCGACTCTGGTGCATGCCCACAGGCCATTCCCGAGCGCTGTGATGTCCACAACACTCTTCCCTGGCCGCCGTGGGGACTCCCACGTGGGCATCCAGGTCACGGCCCTCCCCGCTCACCCTCTCTTGCTTCTCGTCGTTCCCCAAAGCCCAGGAGGGTGGCCAGCCAACCCAGCCAGCCTAGAAAGAGTGGGACCTTAACTATTAAAACTGCGCGTGTTCACCTCTTCCTTTGAGGAACTTGAGGGCGGCCTGCATCCCCTCATCGGAATTCTCCTCCACAGGTCCTGCCTGACTACCTGAAGGGCCTCTTCAGCAGCGTGCCAGCCAGCCGGCCCAGTGAGCAGCAGCAGCAGCAGGCATCCAAGCTGGCCTCGCTGCAGCACCGGGCCAAGGGCCACTCCTCCCTGCCCAGTGTGTGAGTACCTGCCACCTGTCAGAGCCCCCCCGCCCCCGCCCCGCCAGAGCCGGCCCTCCCAGGCCACAGGGTTCCATTCCTGCACCCGCTCCTGCACCCTTGTCTGCCCCGCTGGGAAGTGGGGAGTGGTCCTGGCCCTGGGGCTACAATCTTTCACTGTCCAGTGTGAGCTGGGACTCAGCCTCCTTCTGTAACACGTTGCATGTGGCGGGTCTTCACAGTTCCGAGAGAATGGAACGATAAAACAGCTTTGGTGATGTGCAAAAAAAGTACTTATTTTCATGGCCACACAGAGAGATTTGGCCACAGAAACATTCACCTTGGTACCTGCAACACCAATCCCCAACAATAGGAGATTCCTTAAATAAATCCTTGGTGTCAGGCAACCTTTAAATTGATGTCCCCAAAGAAGCAGTACTTAGGTGATCCTAAGACTTTTGGTCTTAGAACATTTTTACTCTTTTTTTTAAAAAGGTTTTATTTATTTGACAGAGAGGTAGAGAGCACAAGCAGGCAGAGCACCAGGCAGAGTGAGAAGGAGAAGCAAGCTTCCCCCTGAACGGGGAGCCCAATGTGGGGCTCGATCCCAGGACCCTGAGATCATGACCTGAGCCAAAGGCAGACGCTTAACTGACTGAGCCACCCAGATGCCCCATTTTTATCCTCTTAAACATAAGACCCCAAAGATCTTGTGTTTATGTGGGTCATACTTACCATATTGAAAAGTGAAATTGAGAACCAACTTAAAATATTTATTGTTTGAAAAATAAGGATAATGTATTATACATTAATATAAAGAACTATATAATAATTGTAGTTCTAAAAACATGTGAGAAGCAATTATAACTCCAGCAATAGACATTAATGTTACATGCTAATGCAAACAATTTCTGAAAATCAACTGTAGTGTGGAGAAAAACCTAGTGAGGAAAGTGGCACTGGTTTACATTTTGCACATCTCTTTACCAACTGGCTTAACAGAAGATAGCTAGATTCTCAGATTGCTTCTGCGGTGCGTCGGAGAGCCGGGATCTCACAGGTCATGGGACCTCCGGCACATTCCACTTGTGAGAGAATGGGAGGGGAAAATGCCAAGTAACATCTTAGCTCTTAACTGTTTTCATGGAAATGGCCTTGACCTCCTAGGCGCTTGGCCACACCTGAGAATCCCTGGTATGAATAATAGTAAGATAACGGTGTGCTGTGTGTATTTCCAGGAGCTCATACATAATAAGAACTCTGAGCCTAAAGCTCTTTTTATGTTCTAATTTTAAGCAAAAGGCCAAGCTGCTGGTGGTCACTTTGCTCCCCCCACCCCATATTTCCCCCACCCTAGTGCCTCTCACCCTTACGGCCTGGGCTTCCCATTGGGACTACAAAGGACTAACGCACCTTGGGTTCAGGCCTCAATCCCCCAGTTTACTCAGTCACTGTGTGACCCAAGGCCA
Source organism: Spilogale gracilis (assembly GCA_004023965.1). Classification (NCBI taxonomy): domain Eukaryota; kingdom Metazoa; phylum Chordata; class Mammalia; order Carnivora; family Mephitidae; genus Spilogale; species Spilogale gracilis. The sequence goes on along the minus strand of PITA01001533.1, from coordinate 95,778 downwards.
GTTGGGGAGCTTCTCGGAGCCCCAGTCCCCGCATCCTCACGCAGAGAGCCTAGTGGTAGTAGCCGCGGTCACAGAGCGCCTGCTGTGCATCAGGGGGCTGAGTGAGCACACTTGATAGGCAGCACTGAGTGGTCCAGGGAGGTGCAAAGATCACATCGGTTTGGCCAAACCCCAGCCTGGCAGCAAGGATGGCTGAGACTGCATGCAGAGCACATATGACAGTGGGCACTCAGGACCTCTCTTGCCTCCACATGCAGGCGAGAGATGCAAGACTACATCCCAGCCCAGCTCTACCGCTCCCTGGCCAGCTCAGCCTGGCTCAGCCTGCTAGGCCAGCACCGGCAGCAGACACAGGCGCTCAGCCCCCACCAGGCCCGTGCCCAGTTTCTGGGTAAGAGTCTGCAGCTGGGGCAGATAAGCAAGGGTACTCCACTGAGGATGGGGTCCTGGATGGTGGGGAGAGAGACAGTTTTTTCTTTGCACAAAGACATTTTCGGTGTTAGCCAAGCCGAGCACCTGCTTGGAGAGAACACCTTTCTAAGATGTTCACCAAGGCACCACGGAGGCTCTGGGTGGCTCTGGGCGGCTCTGGGCCGATGAGGGGTCTGGAGAGGCAGAGGAGCCCTGGGGTGAGGACCTGTATGCTGGACGCAGCCTGACTCACCACCCGCCTCTACCCTCCCCAGGCCTTATCAGCGCCCTACCCATGTTTGGCTCCTCCTTCTTCTTCGTCCAGAGCTGCAGCAATGCCATGGTGCCAGCCCCTTGCATCCTTGCTGTCAACCAGAATGGCCTCAACTTCCTCAGCACTGAGACCCATGTGAGTGGCCTGAGCCTGGCCTCACCCCTGGCCCGCTGTTCCCTGAGTGCACTCCCTTGGGGGTGCTGACCTGGGCAGCAATGGAAGCCAGCCCCAACACACCGCAGGCCTGCTCGGAGCCTCATGTGCCCATCTGGAACATGGGTATAACAGCAGAACCAACCCCACGGGGGCGTTGTGAAGGTCAGCACAGTGGGCACTCATATGAATAGTCTACGGGTCTGCACCAGCTGCCATGAGCAGCAGCAGACGCTGATTTTTTTCTTGCGGGTCTGGAGGCCTGAAGCAAGGTGTTGGCAGGGTTCGTTCCCCCCACCCACCCCCTTGGCCCATGGAGGCCTCTCTCCTTGGCCTATTGTCCGTTGTCTCCCCAGGTCTTCACATGAACTTTCCTCAGCACACACAACCTTGGTGTCTTCCTCATGTCTAAGTTCCCTCCTGTCCTAAGGACAGGGGTCAGATTTGAACTGCACCTGCCTGGACTGTCTCATTTCAGCTTTGTTCTCTCTTGCAAGTCCTTGTCTCCAGATACAGTCACACTCTGAGGGACAGGGCATTAGGACTTTATTGGAAGTGAATCTAGGAGACACTGGAATGAGGAAGTGAGACCGGGAAGGGACGGTCTCACTCACCTTGGGAACACACCTTCTGGAAGGGTGTGTAAGCAGCAAGTTCCGGCTGTGGGAACTGGTGGTGCTGGAGACAGCATGGAACATGCCCCCTGAAGGATGCCTTCTGTTCTGGGGGTGAGGGAGCTGATGTGTCTACCCACCATTTCACCCGCTGTCACTAATCATGGCATTAACTCCCATGGCTCTGGCTTTCCATGCATGGGCTCTCGGTTTGCTCCTGGGGGCGGAAAGAATGCTCCAGACAGAAAGGGGCAGCCATTAAGAAGCAGCTTTGATGGGAAGGTTAGGGCAGCCCTGGCTTCGACCGCACCCTTGGACCCCAAGCATTCAGAACAGGGCCCAGCACACACTGTAGATGGGTGCATCGCATTTGTGGAATCAGTTTCACAGGTGAGGAAACTGAAGTCCAGAGAGGTAAAGCAACTTGCCTCGGTCACACAGCAAGTCACTGGGGAACTGGTACTCCAGCCTGGGGGCCGGGGGTAGGGGCTCCTGCCTCTTACTGATCTGATCTGCAGGGGAGGGGTAGGAGTTAGTGAGACTGTCCCACCCAGAGGCCTGGCTCCTCCCCTCTCCCTCCAGGAGCTGATGGTGAAGTTTCCCTTGAAGGACATCCAGTCCACCCGAACCCAGCGACCCACGGCCAGCTCTAGCTACCCGTACGTGGAGATCGCGCTGGGGGATGTGGCGGCCCAGCACACCATGCAGCTGCAGCTGGAGCAGGTGGGTCCAGTCCCAGCGCCCATGCCCTGTCACCCCACCTCTCCCTTGTTCCTTCCACCCACCAGGTTCTCTGCTGGGCCTGGCTCCAAGGTAGGTCAGGTTCTGGCCATGCCCTAGGGAGCTTCCTGCCCAGTGCTGGGGAGAGCCAACCCAACTAACCCAACAGAGCATAGAACTGTAGTGTTAGGGTAGTCTCTCAGTGAAGCATCTAAGTGGTGGGCTCATGGGAAAGGGCTCAGGTTATTTGTGGAATATTGAGGAGTTTCATGGGAAACTGGGAAGACACAGCCAGAGCAAGGGAGGTCTTAAAAGTCCTTAAATGTCAAGATAAGAATCTAGGGCATTCTGAGGGCACTAGGGAGCCACAGTAGGTTGGTGAGGGGGAAGGGACACGGGAAGTTTGAGGAAGCTCACTTGGACTGAGGCTTGGAAGATGCCTGGTGAGGTCTGGGATTGAGGGTGGGGTCCCCATGTGACAGACAGGGAAACTGAGGTCCACCTGCCCTGTACCTTCCCATATTTGCAGCAACTGTGGCTGCTTCTTAAAAGGCATGGCTGACCTCTAGAATCCTGTCCAAGTCTCATACCCATGTGGTAAGAGTTCTCACCCCACTAGAGAGAGAAGACTGAGGCCCAGGGAAGGTGGGGGGGCTGAGGCTAGAGCATAGGCATGTCTGTGCCTGCCATCCTTCCACACCCCCTTAGGATCTGGGCCTAGGACCAGCCCCCACACCAGGGTCTCCCGTGGAGGAGCTGACCTCCAGGGCAAGAAGGAGGGACTCCCACTGCCCTAGCCCTGCCTCTGAGGGTCACAGCAGAGCCCTTTTGCCTCCACGTACCCCTTGGACAGCCTGCAGTTCAGGATCAAGCCCCCCGGTCTGCTTCCCACTGCACTCCAATCCTAATCATGCCAGGGTCTTCACCCCGTCCTGGCCTTACTTTCTGGCCTGCTTCCCAGAAACTTCCTTTCTGAGCTCACACGACAGTGAACCTACCTTCTGCTCCTTCTTGGGCTCCATTTTTGCTGCCCCCTCCCCTGGCTGATGTCTAAGTGTTGCTGAGTCTGAGCCCCTTACCTGGCACCCTTTCTGGTCCGGAGGCAACCATCTCTGCTGTGACAGTCCCCGTGTTTCTGGCTCCTGCCCTAACCCCTCATCGTCTCCCCTGGAGACCAACAGCGCCTACCTCAGAACCCTCCCAGGCACTCGGGCCCTAACCCAAGGGCCCTTTCTATTCCTGTCGCCTCCTCTCTTTACCTCTCTGGCCTCTGATCTTACTCCCCCCATGCCCCTGCTCACAATCCTGGCCTCTTCCAGCTCCCTGATGCCAAGCTTACTCTTACCTCTCTGCCCCAGACCCTTTGCACTCACTATTCCCTCTACCTGCAGTGCTCTTCCCTGGTTCGTTCTTCCCTTTATTTGGGTGGGAGCACAAACATCACCTTTCTTTCTTTCTTTCTTTCTTTCTTTCTTTCTCTCTCTCTCTCTCTCTCTCTCTCTCTCTCTCTCTCTCTCTTCTTTCTTTCTTTCTCCTTCCTTCCTTCTTTCTTTCCTTTCTTTCTTGATTTTATTTATTTATTTGACCAAGAGAAACAATAGCAAGAGAGAGAACACAAGTAGGGGTAGTGAGAGAGGGAGAAAGCAGCCTTCCCATTGAGCAGGGAGCCCAATGTGGGACTCGAACCCGGGACTCCGGGATCATGACCTGAGCTGAAGGCAGACATTTAACGACTGAGCCACCCAGGCACCCCAAGCATCACCTCTTTCAGAAGCTTCCCCTGACCCTCCTCCCTGGTATATTACTGTCTTCACCTTGATAGTGTCCTTATGGCTTGCAGCTCAGTTACTTGTTTACATAATGTCTGTCTCCCCCACTGGAATGCCAGCCCCAAGAGGCCAGATAGATGCTCACTAAGTGGTTGGTAGGATAGATGGTTGGATGGGGCCTTTACGGCTTTTCCACTTCCTTGCAGACCCCCAACTCCTTTATGCCACTGCCTCTGCCTCTGGCATGTTTGGTTGGGGACAGGGCGCATTTGTTCATTCATTCAACACATAACCACTGAACGTCTCTGTGTAGCAGTCTCTGCAGTGGCTGCAGTGATAGTGAGGGGAGTGCGATATCCTCAGCCCTCACCCTCACCGAGCCCTGAGTCAAAGAATGTCTCCAGTAGACCACAATCAGTGCTGAGGAGGCTGTAGCTGAGCTATCTGGGATGTAATCAGTGAGGGCTTCCAAGAGGAGGTGTGGCACTGCAGCTGACAGACCGAGGTCCCCACCTTGCCCACTTCTGACAGGCTGGGTGACGGGATCTCAAGGCATCCCCACTTCTCACTGACTTCAGTTTCCACACTTGTCAAGTGGGGCCATGGCTCCAGGGAGGCCTCGCACTGTGGCACATGAGTGGGAGGGTCAACTGGAGCACTGGCTGGAGGGAAGGTTGCCCATCACGTGTACCCTGATCTCATCCCCAGAGGGAGACCCCCCCAGTGTGGGGCAGGCACCGCTAATGTCAGCCCAGAAGGCTTCAGAGTGTGGCCTCGGGCCTCCTACCCCTTGGGTTCGAGTCCCCACCACCTACCTACCATCTGCGAGGTCTGGGGTGAGTGGCTTCAGAGCTCTGACCCCATTTTCCTTGCCGGTGGAATGGGGTGTGAAAGTGTCTGCCTCAGGGACACAGTGTGGACCAGAAGGAGTAAGATGCAGGAAGCTTTCGGGACAGTGCCTGGCACAGGTCCCCCTGAGTCAGCATCTTTTCTCCTGTGGCCCCTCAGAGATCCGCAAGCTTGCTGCCACTGCCTGTGGTCTGAGAAGCACACTTAGGTGGATTTCCCACAATTCCCTGCCACCTCTTCCTCCCCAGCCTGTCTGGGAGCTTTGAGGCTGGGTCACGGAATACGGCCCAGGGTGCCCGGTGGTAACCATGGAAACACATCACTTGGACCCTAACCACGTATCGACTAGACTAATATTTTTTCCATTTAAAGGGTTTACACATAATAAAACCTCATGGAATCCTCCCTGAAGCCCTGTGAGGCAGGCCCTGGGGAACTGAGACCCTACTGATGAGGCCACTGAGGCTCTGAGAGGTGATGTCACCAGCCCTAGATCACACTGGTCACATGTAGCAAAGCTGGCAGATACGCTAGGTCTCCTGCTTACTGACCTCTCTCAGCCTGGAGGTGGGGACAAGGATGGGACCCGCCAGTCCTTTCCCAACCACATCTCACCCCAAGGTGAGAGCTGGGGAAGTGTCGTCGGGCACGGGGACTCTCACTGTCTCTCCTGCAGGGCTTGGAGCTGTGTCGGGTAGTGGCTGTGCACATGGAGAACCTGCTCAGTGCACGCGAGAAGCGGCTCACGCTACCCCCCAGCGAGATTACACTGCTCTGATGCAGCCCCCCGGTACTCCAGCTGCTCTCTGCCAGAAGGCTTGCTGTGTGGCCCCAGGGGGTTGCTGGGCCTCTCTGGGCCAGTGACCCCCAGAAGGAGCCAGACCCTTGGTGCGGCGACCAAGGTGGAGTAGGACAAATAACCTAAGTCAGATCCAGAGTTGTGATGGAATTGCAGTGTGCAAACTTGGGTCAGATAACAGGAGAAACTTCCAAAGGCTGGCCCATGGGGCCTGGCGTCACATACCCAGTATGGGCGCAGCCCCGACTTGCCCCTGTGGCAAAGAAGCCCCACACCAATGGCCCAAACTGGACTCTGCATTTGGTTTACCACGGATCTGATGTTTAAGTCTGCTCCAGCCCCACACCTCATCATGTCCTCCTTGAGTGCTCCCCGCACTGCTGCTCAGCTTGGATTTGTGACCCTTGGTCATGTTTGTGCATATAAAAGGTGTGCCTGGCAGCCATTCCTCCCTCCACGCAGTTGCCGAGTAGCTGGAAAAGCAGCCTAAGGGAGGAGGCAGGAATTGGGGGCCCAGCTGTGCCCCTGACTCACTGCCCATCAACAGAGCTTCCAGCAGAGACCTGTCTTTACCTCTCCCTGAAGACCCCTGTTCCCAAACTCCACACTCCTTAGGTAGCCCCAACCCCAGGCCCCCATCACTGGATGGCTCACACAAGGTTTGAGAGGGGCATAGTGGCGGGAGAGAGAAATTTCTTGTCAGAGTCTGGGGAGGAAGAAGTCTGGGAAAGGCTTCATAGAGAATGGAACATTGGGGTTGGGTTTTGAAGGATGGGTAGACATTTGCTAGGAATAGATGGGGGAAGGGGAATGAACATTCCAAAGAGAAAAAACAGTTTTCATTCCCTGCTGTTATCCCTCCAGAGCCCAGGACAATGCCTATCACGGAGTAGGTACTTTAACATTTGTTACATGGATGAAAGAATAAATAAATGTTGATGGAGAGTGCTGGTGCTTTGGAGAACTTGGGGAGGAGGGAAGCACTAGGCTTGCGAGAAGGCTGGACAGCTATGTGAGGACATGAGTAGCTGGAGCCATGGTGCCTAGGGACCAATGCATTTACTCATTTAACACCTATTAAGCACCTACGGTATTCTAGGCAAATGCCAAGCCCTGGGACTTGCTCACAGTGAAATGGCTACAAACCATGACAAGATCTGTGAGTGGAAGTTAGCTAGGTGATGAGGAGGGAACAGCATATGGACATGACTCCTGGAGGACTTGAGACTGAAGAGGCCAGCAGGGCTGGAGAGAGTCAGGTTTGCAGGCTACACTAAGGATTTAGGATTTCATCCCAAGAGTGATGAGGAGCCTTCAAAGTTTTTTCGGTGGGAGAGGGGGTAATCTTCTCGGATCAAACTTTGAAGAGGTCATTCCGACCACAGGGCAGAGTGAACACGGGACAGGGAGACCAAAGCAGGGGCTGCTGTCATGTCAGCTGGGAAACTCTGTGGTGTGGACGCTGGTGGTGGTGACAGGTGGGGAGAAGTTGGTGTCTCCAGGGGATCAGTCGGGCTGTCCTGAGACAGGGAAGGTCAAGGAAAAGCCCTTCACAGATATGCTGGGTCGGCTTCCCCCAAAACAGCACCAATGAGGAGTCTAGTGCATGTAGCTGATTTAGGAAGTGAGGGAAGCGGAAAAGGAGCCAGGAAGAGTGCGTTATCCATCAGGCTACCCTGCTGCAGTCACTCTGCCCAAGTGAGAGGTGGGAGGCTTTCTAGGCTTCAGAATCCAGGTGAACTGTGTAAGCGTGGCCCTTTGGAAGTGGCTCCTCGAGGTTGAGCGGCCCCACTGATGCACATGTAACCGAGAGGAGCCTTCCAGCCCATACCTGGCCAAGCTGCAGATACAGAAGCTGGAAAGGTGACCGAAGTCTAAGTTTCACAGGTGGTTTGCTATACATAGCATCAGGCAACCCAAACACAAGAGCTCTGGGATTTCAGGACCTAGCAATTCAAGCCCTTGTAAAAGGAAGTCACAATCCCCACAAGGCAGAGTGGAGAGTTGGGGTGACAGGAGAGTCAGACCCTGCTGTGTCCCTTGGGAACTTGTAGGGGTACCACACGAGGCCCCTCTACCTAGGTCAGGACCTAGGAGGACAGGATTTTCCAGGTAATTGGGGGGGGGGAGATCCAAAGCAGAAGGGACCCTAGCCTCAGGGTTCCCAGCCCAGCGTGTGGTGAGAACAATACAGAAGAAATGTCTAGGTGGTCTCGGAGCCCGAGACAGTCAATTGGTAAAGGCTTGAGGTCCCAAATGGGTATGGTGGGAGGCACTATATTTGGACACTGAAAAATAACCCGAGGGACTTCACTGCATCCCCTATGTGGGACAACTGGCTAGACTTGGTTGGGTTCTGGTGTCCACATACTCCCCTTGCTGGTTCCTCCTACCTAGGGGTGCCTCCTGCTGCCCAGAACCCACAAGCCTATTAAGAGAATCTTTACTTGGTAGCGGAAGGCCCAGGCTATGGAGCCAGAGAGGCCTGTGTTCAAATTCCACGTTTCCTGATTAGCTGTGTTGCCTTTCACAAGCCCTTTGCCCTCATGAGCCTCTGCTTCCTTCTTCCTAAAGCACTAACAGAGATCTTAGAGCAGCTGCTTCCCAAGGGGTCATTATGTCCAGTATGGGATACAAATGGATGTCTGGGGTGGGGGAGGGGAGACATTTTTCCTTTAAAAAGCTAATTGTTATCAAGTTTTTACTCTGCACCTGGTATTGTACATATACTGACCCATTTAACCCTCAAAATACCCCCAATGAGGTGGGTAAAACTGAGGCTCACAGAGAGGAAGCAGGTAACCACTTAGTGGCCTAGGCAAGATTCGAACACAGGCAGGCTGGCTCCAGAGTCGGTGGCTGCCTCTCACTGAGGCTCAGAGAGGGGAGGGCCCTGGCTCCAGGAGAATCAGGAAGTAGCCCACGAAAGCTTTGGATGGGGGTTTGTTGAGACCCAGAGAAGAGGCGATCTTCATTTTGGCTGGGTGAGAGGAGCTGGGCTACGCAGGAGTCTTTGGAAGGATTTTCTTATGATGGTGAGATGGTGACTTCCCTGTCAAGCAACTGTGTGGGCAGAATCTGGTGCCCCCCACCCCCATGTTAGAGGGCAGTTTAGAAGTAGGTGGGCTGGGCTTTAGAAGTAGGTAGGTTGCTGGGCTTCTGAAGGGCCTAAGCCATCACAGGCCAGTTGCTCCTTGCGCAGGCAAGGGGTTTCCTGCCCAGGTGTTCACAGCATGGCCCAGGCAGGACTGAAGCAGGAGCCCGGGCTGCCTGACCACAGCCTTGCCCACTGACTGCCTTCTCACTACCTGCAGCTGCCTTCCCACCACCACCATCAGCACCCCACTAGGCTGCATCAGAAAAGGGCAGGAGCCAAACTTACTATAGGCTTTGGGCCTGCCCCATTTTCAACTGTACCTGCTGCTTCTCTGGAAGGAAGGTGGCCCAGCAGGGAGCTTGGGGACAGCACTAGAGTCCCACAGGTCTTATTAGCCTAGCCTCTCCCACCATCGACACAACCCACACTTCCCAACAAGGACTGGCAGGCCTTTCAGTTTGGAAACTGAGACCCTGACCAGAGGTGTGCAATCCCCTCTGCATCACACACACAACCTAGGGGCGCCTGGGTGGCTCAGCTGGTTGAGCGACTGCCTTCGGCTCAGGTCATGATCCGAGTCCTGGGATCCAGCCCTGCATCGGGCTCCCTGCTCAGGCGGGAAGCCTGCTTCTCCCTCTCTCCCTCCTGTTGCTTGTGTTCCCTCTCTAGCTGTGTTTGTCAAATAAATAAAATCTTAAAAACACACACACAACCTTGTTTCCTTCTCATAACTACCAAACGATGGGGTACTACCGTTCTTTCATTTTACAGACCAGAAGACAGGTTTACAGAGGGTAAGTCACTGGCCCAGGGTCACAGAGCCCGTGAGCCTGTCCAAAATTCAAACCCGCGTCTGTCAGTCTGGTGTTTTGGCAAGTTGCGGGTGGGGGACGGGCGGCGGCAGAGGAGATGCAGACACACGAGTTGGGAGCAAAATGGCCAGGGAGGTGAGGCTGAAGGCAGATTCCAAAGCTAAATCACGAAACCAAAGATGCATTTCACTTCAGTGCCTATCTGGAGAAGGCTGCTAGGGAGGTGAGCTGAGGCCCAAAAAAGTCAAAATGACGAAGGCCAGGAGGTGTGACAGAGTATGTCTGAGCGAGGCTGGCGCTCAGAGTCTGCGAGGAGGGGAGGGGAGTCGAGACCAGAAAGGTCTTAAACAAAGGCTTTGAACGCCAAGCAAAATAAATAAACTCCATCCTGGGAGCCACGGGAGGTTTTCGAGAAGAAACCCCGGGCTGCGGACCCGCCCACGCCACGCACCCTGTCCAACCGCATGGCTTCAAAACTTTAGAAATGTCCCTAGTAATTAGCTATAGTTTTGCCTTCACCGTGAGCCTACTTATCCGCTTGAATTTCCTTCTGTTCTTCCAAAGAGGAGCCCCTACACCCACCTCTAACCCGGAGGAAAACCGACGCTAAAACCCCGCGCGCCCCGCGGCTGCGCACGCGCCCGCCGCCACCGGGACGTGACTCGTGAAACGTCCACTCCGGGCGGCGGGGGTGGGGGGCAGGGAGGTGCCTCCTCAATGAGTCCAGCTCCCGTGGTCGTCGCCGTTTGGACTTAGAGCGGAGACCCGATGCTCTCGACCCCGCAGCTCGAAAAGTTTCTGCTGGTTTCAGAAGTTTCCTAAGGAGTCTGAGGGCTTTTCTCCGTTGGCGGCTGCATTCGGGCACTTACATAGCCACCCATTCACCCTTCAGGGGTCCTCGAAGCCCTCCACGCAGCTAATTAAGTGACGGACGCAGTAGCCAAGGCGACCATTTGATTGACAGGCATGAATGCAAACCAACTTCCGGAAGCTCCTATCTGGGCCCGCCCGGCGCGTAGCGGGTGACCCAATGAAAGAACGGGAAACGCCAAAGGGGGCGGTGACGGGGCATCCTAGGTTGTGGCGGTTCCCCGGTGGTTGTGCGTAGAGGGCTGAGGCGATTTTCGAGCATTTGGACGATGCCGTGACGCAGCATAGCGACAGCGTTGACAGCGTGAGCGCATCCCTGTGGAGGGAGCCCTTCGGTCGCGGAGGTGGTGCGTCGAGGAGGCAGGTTGCTATTTGAGGGTGCTCCCTCGGAGCCCTTCAGTGAGTGGGGGAGGGGCGGCGGACGCCGAGCGGTCCCCGACTGCGCTTGCGCCGGCGCCTCCGGTGACCCGGCCTACACGCACGCGCATGCCCGCTGCGCGTGGAGCCGCGGTGGCCGGCGGCATTGCGCGTGCGCGCTGAAGAGCCCGCTGAGGAGCGGCGCTGGCGGACGTCGGGCCGACGGCCCGTGACGTCGTGAGGAGCGCTTTAAAGTGCGGGCTGGGCCGGGCGTTTGAGGGGTTGGTTGGGAGTCGGGTCGGTCTTCCGCGGCGGCCCTCCGCGGCATGAGGCGCTGCCAGCGCCCTTGCTCCTTGGGACGTGGAAAAGAAGGAAGCCCCATTGCCGCTCGCTGCATAACCCCTCGCCCCTGAGGCCCGACCCCGCTCCCGGCCCTTCAACACCCCCCCCCCCGGGTCCCCAGGTCTCGCATGGGGGCCTGGCGCTGAGAAACCCCTTTCCTCCGGGGGCGCCGGGGCGCGTCCTCCGAGAGCCATGCCCGGCCGCCCCTCCCGCCGCGGAGGACCCTAGAGCAGCGTCGCGGGGGCCATGGCGGCCGCCAGCGGTTACACGGACCTGCGTGAGAAGCTCAAGTCCATGACGTCCCGGGATAACTATAAGGCGGGTAGCCGGGAGGCAGCGGCGGCCGCCGCCGCCGCGGTAGCCGCCGCCGCCGCCGCCGCCGCTGCCGCCGAGCCTTACCCGGTATCCGGGGCCAAGCGCAAGTACCAGGAGGACTCGGACCCCGAGCGCAGCGACTACGAGGAACAGCAGCTGCAGAAGGAGGAGGAGGCGCGCAAGGTGAAGAGCGGCATTCGCCAAATGCGCCTCTTCAGCCAGGACGAGTGCGCCAAGATCGAGGCCCGCATCGATGAGGTGGTGTCCCGCGCCGAGAAGGGCCTGTACAACGAGCACACGGTGGACCGGGCCCCGCTGCGCAACAAGTACTTCTTTGGCGAGGGCTACACGTACGGGGCCCAGCTGCAGAAGCGCGGGCCTGGCCAGGAGCGCCTCTACCCACCAGGCGATGTGGACGAGATCCCCGAGTGGGTGCACCAGCTGGTGATCCAGAAGCTGGTGGAGCACCGCGTCATCCCCGAGGGCTTCGTCAACAGCGCCGTCATCAACGACTATCAGCCCGGCGGCTGCATCGTGTCTCACGTGGACCCCATCCACATCTTCGAGCGCCCCATCGTATCCGTGTCCTTCTTTAGCGACTCCGCGCTCTGCTTCGGCTGCAAGTTCCAGTTCAAGCCTATCCGGGTGTCGGAACCTGTGCTTTCTCTGCCGGTGCGCAGAGGAAGCGTGACTGTGCTCAGGTAACCCACCTGGGAGGAGAGGGCGGCCCTGCGTCCTGCTGCCTTAGCTGCCCACCCTCACCTGGGAGGCAGCAGCAAATAGGAGCCCGCATTTTACAGTTCTGATCCATTCTTCTGGTTTTGCGGGGAGGAGGGTGAGGAAGGACAAAGGGTCTGTGTTTAAAACGTGTTTAGTAAGAAAATAGGGATTGGTCAGGGAACCAATCTAGGATTTTGTATCCTGAGTGCAGGTTTGGCATGATCACACCCACTTGACCAAGAATTGATACAAAGGCATCTTTCTAGAAGGCTGAGATTTTAGGAGGCTGTTTCCACGTGTGATTTTAGCAAATCATTTTTCCTTTTCTTGGTCTCTGTTTCCAAATCTGTGTTTTTTTAAAAAAATAAGTTGAACTCTTATCTGAGAGCCTTTTTGCCATTTTCATGTTTGTTTAAAAAACAAAACAAAACACCACAAACAGGGGAGGATGTGTGTGAGGATTTCTTAACAGAGAAAATATGGAGGAAGGCCCCTGACAGTATTTGATACATTCTCTCTTCCCTGCACAAGGAGTGACTTCCCTGGAGTCGAATAGGTTAGTGGTTGGGGCAGAAACCGAGTGCAGCGGACTCTGAAAATTCAGCTCCTTTTGGCTGCAGAAGAGGCTTTTGGCTCTTTGTAGGATGTGTTACCTGGTATCAGGGCCATATGAAACCAAATAAAGCGGATCTCTTTGCCTGGAATTTGGCTTTGTAGTTGCGTTAACCATAGAACTTAACTTAGGTTCTTGGCCTGTTTTGGGTCCCAGATCTTGCTGAGAATTCACCTAATATCCTGGCCCCCAAAAAGATTGCCTGCTGGAACACCTTTGTTGTTTATATGAAGTAGAAGATTTATTTGCAGGCTGCCTCTTTCCAGCCCTAAAACAAGTAACCTAGCACTGTACTTTAGTAATTCTCAAAACGTCTTAGCTCTAGACTGCAGCTGTTCAGAGCAGCATTGCTTGACCACAGAATTCTAGAGTAGGATCAGCACATGCTGAGTTTTTGTGAGCCGCTTAACCTCTGAAGTCCCGTGCTACGGGCCCTGGTCCTGGAGAGAAGCAGGTTCCTTGTAGCCTTCTTAATATGAGGCAGGTCATCGATCTCATTTGAGTTTAACAGCTGAGGCTGCTTTTGTATTTGGGGGTGGCAGCAGAGTCTTGTGATTGATATCCCAGGGTCTCCTGATGGGGAAGTTTGGGAAGTCCGTGGTAGTCAGAATAGTACTTTGGCTTCCTAATGCATCTGAAACTTAAGACAGTCACTTTATCTGTCAGGTGCCTCTTTGTCATTTGCGCTTCCAAGCTTGTCCTTAGATCTAAGTGGTACTCCCACATTGATGTCTTAGTAGAGCTCTTTAAGATGGGATTTCCAGGGCAGACCCTCACAAATGGCTTGCCACGTAAGGTAGTTTGGTGCGTGACTTCGTTGAAGGGCTCTTGATGCTATAAGGACCTTACACAAAGGCCATTTAGTCTCCTAAGGGGATATTAATTTTCCACATAGTCACAGGTCTTTAAGGTTGTCATGAGGTCTAGCAGTGGTTGGGTGTGTGAGGCTCTTCTGTTCCCCAGCACATGCACGCACGCATGCACACACACACACCGCTGTATTGAAGAGCAGAAGTTTCAAGTTCTTAAAATGCAGGTCTGTTAGTGATCAGCAATAGGATTGCATCATCAGGAAAATTCTCTCCATCTTTTCTTTAGGATAGTCAAGTCTAAATCTTTCCCAGTCTCTTCGAACTCCTGGATTTTGACTTGGCTGTGGAGTTAATGTGGGAGGCTCAGCCTTGTCCTAAAAAATGCTGCCTCAGGCTTTGAATCCAACTCGGCTGTCATTTGCTTTGGGACCTTGTGGGCGTTCTTTGAGCCAGCTTTCCCATCTGTAAAGTGGGAAATGCCAACTTCAAAACCTATTAGAACTAAACATGGTAATTTGGTGTTTTATACAGAGCCTGGTATGGAGTAGGCACTTAAATAGGTATTTGCTTTCATATACAACCATTTAATGATCCCTTGCTTTCTTGTTAGGGAAGGGGCTAGGGATTTGGTGGAGCCTATAGCGTGGCTTTTTCCCTTCATGGAGTTCACAGCCTAGTGGAGGCCACAGACAGTTACAGCCTAGGAAAGTAACTTCAGGAATACTTTGAAGGCGGGGGGACCCATTTTGAAGTGTTAGAAGTTTTAAGGAGAAAATAAGGTAGAACTTGAAGGGTGACTAGAAGTTAGCCAAGCAAAGAAGTTAAGAGGAAGAGCATGGAAGCTTTGGTGGCAGTAGCAGAGAGTAGCCATAGGTAAGGTGGGGGCAGGTAGATGCTAACTTGAGGCTGATGGAACTCGTTTTTAGTTCTTAGATTCAACCTGAACCTGAAGTAGAGAATCTGGCAGGGTGTGCCACGGGAAAGCACTACATCAGATCTTCTCTGTAGTAGTACTGTTGACATTTTGGGCTGGCTGATTGTTTTGTAAGGGCTGGTCTGTGCATTGTAGGATGTTTAGCAGCATCCCCCGTCTTTGTCCACTAAATAACTGTTTCACCTTCGTGGTGACCAAAAATGTCTCCAGATATTGCCAGATACCCCAGGGTAGGGCTGCAGAAATCCTTCCAATTGAGAGCCTGCTCTAGGGTTCTGGATGCCACCACTAATTTTAATCTTCTAGCACCTGCTTACTTAGTACTCTTTTTACTTGGTATGCAGGTGAGTGAACACCTGTCTGATAGTAGTGCCTGTCTTTAAGTGCTGCTTGGGCTCTTCCCCAAGCTGGTAAGAAGGGATGCTTTCTTTCACTTCCTGGTATGTATCCCAGCCCCAAAGTGATGAGCTATAATTCTGCAAATTGGAAGATGGGGACTGATGAAGATAGTGGTTCTCTGCAGGTGGGGAGATTTTTTAGTAATTCTCATGCGACACAGACATTAGTTTTTGGTGGCAGCGGAGTTTATACCCGTTCCAAGGCTACATGGCAGGAATACTGTTTTATATTTAATAGTTGTCAATGTAGATGTTAGCATATGGCAAACATTGACTCAGCAGCATCCAAATGTGGGCATTTAGAGCAGTGCCACATCCTTCTGGAAGTGCTTTAAATGTTTTTCCAAGCCCAGGTTTTTTTTTGTTGTTTTTGTAACCTTCCCATGTTGGGCCTGGTTGGGTCCCCTCTTAATGCTGTTCTCCAGGGAGATAAGTATCTTTTCACCTTCATATCAGTCCTTTCCACATTCCTTTACCTGTTCTCTGTAGGGTGAAGGGGCAGATTAAAGCACATTTTAGTTGGATTAATTAGAATAATTACCTCAAGACTAATTGCTTACTTGCTGTTACTTTTAATCACTGCTACGTGCTCTGTGGTTGTGGTGGCCTCATGCCCAGAGACCCAGGCCTTATTAGCCACCTGCCTGGAAATGACTGTTATCATCCAGCCTTGGGACATGCAGAGGTGGGTACAGCCTGTGACTTCTAGGTAATAACATATTGGGTGGAGTGGGCACCCCTCTTCATTCTGGACTAAGGGCTGATCTTGTTCAGGTATTTGAAAGCAAAATTTAGCTTTCTGGCTTAAAATAGTTGGGAAAGTAGGGCAGATAGGTCCTGGGCCACATCTCTTGTGTGCAGTCTTCTGATTCCACAGGAGGGGGAGGAACCTCAGGATGAAGTCAGTACTGTGCATTCTCAGGAGGACCTCTGGGCCAAGGGTCTTGGCTGGCCTTGGTTCTGCCAGGCCTAACAAGAAGGTAGCAGCAGCAGAGGGAAGGAGGGCTAGCAGGTAAACCATGATCTTAATCATGAAGCTCAGAGCAAGCAGAAAGTAAACAGGCCATACCGATTTCAGGGCTGGCTGACCATTTTCGCCTGGGGAGTTGGTCGGTAGTAGCTCTTTGGAGGCATGGGCTTGTTTTGCATACTTCTTCCTTGGGGGTGGTAGGTATTGAATGTCCTTTCCTAAAGCCAGTGAGGTCTTCAGGATAGATTGGACCTTGTTACCAGAAAACACAGATGGGCTTTTCTCTGTACTCCTTATTACCTGCTCCCTCCCTCAACCAAAAAAACCCCCAAACCAGAATAGCATAGAGCTTGAAATCAAAAGTTTGATTAGAGTTCCAGTATCACCACTTTAGCTGTTTGACCTTAGGTAAGTAACTTACCTCTCTGGGCCTTAGTTTTCCTTTGCAAAATGGGCTATTGGCATAGAGTTGTTAGCAAAGATTGAATTTTGTTCACGCTGTTGAATGTCTGAAGCTTAGGTAAAGTGTCTCTGGAGAGCTTTCTGTGCATAGCTACTCTCTAATTATACCTTGATGTGTAGAGAATTGAGACCTGGAACAGGTTGACCTTCCTTCTGTATTCATTAAAGTCCCAGGACTTTTCTCAGAAAGTTGGATCTGGTTATGACTGTGAACTCACAATCCCACCCCTGTGCCCAGGTGGTTGGCCTGCTATTCCCCAAAGCCTAAGTTTCTTAGTCCTGTAGGCCCATTAGAGGCATGAGGTAGTCTCGGGGGTCGGGGTGGGGGGCTTCCCAGAGCAGGTAGCTGTAGCTGAAGGGAGGCTGTCAGGTAGTGCTAGTAGTCCTGGCCAGTCCCTCCACCTCTGGTTCTGTTCTCTCCTGGGCAGGGCGCAGAGTAGATGGGGAATGGTGGCTATCTTGGAAATTTGCCTTAACATGGTCTCCAAAATTGTACCCTAAAGGAGAGATGTACAGTCCTGCACAGTCCCTTAGAAAGAGTTTTTCAGACTCGCTTAACCAGCACCTAATCCTCTAAGGAAGGATTTGCTGTGAAATGAGTTTTGTAGATGTAGAAACAGAACAGTTGAGCTCAACACACGTTTCGTTTAGTGTACTGGTCACTGCTACGTGGGGTCAGGAAACTTGAAAGGACTCAGCCCAGGCAGGGAGCTGGAGGCTGACCAGCATGAATATTTCCTCTTCTCCCTTCCCTGTGAAAACAAAGAGCAGGAGGCACTGGAACTTTTCTTCATGCCAAGGGTAGGGCCGGACCCAGAGCATATTAAGTTTCAAGCTGGCAGACTGGGATTTTCAGACATTTTCTCTTGTTGAAAGTAGGTTCCTTAGTAGTAAATAATCCTCTGTGGTCTCGGCTGGACATTTTCTGTTGAAGTTTAGCCAGAAGAGCTTCCCTTAGCCAGGACTTAGGGCCTCCTGCTTCCAGAGGAGCCTGAGATACTGAGGAAGGGTCAGTGGGCCATGTCACAGCTGCCAGGAAGTTCTAGAAGACCGATGCTAATGAGCTGTTTAGGTGCATTCAGTGCCATGGCCATTTCTGGGGGTCCATGTGGTCTTACCTCCGCACTAGTTCTTCTGAGGCCTGGGTTCAGCGGCAACATTCTGGAGCCCTTGGGGAGGTGCGGTCAGTTAAGGTCTAACAGACGTCTGGGTTTACTCCTTCTGCATTAAGGGGAGTGGTTCCTTGTTGAATATGGGAGGTGAGGGCCCCAGGTACCTATAGCCATGTCAAACAGATTGATGCTTGTTAACAGTAGAAAAGGTTGCCTATGGCCAGTACTGCAGGTTCAGGCTTTAGAAATGTGCCTTGGATTACCTTTGGGGAATTGGACTTAGCTCTTTGGGGCAAGTCCTGTGTTTATATAGGACTGTCATTCACCCCACACCTGTATTCCCCCAGTGTGAAGCGACAGGAGCCTAGAATGAGCTCTGGAACTAGGTCTAGGAATGGGGCCCGTGAGGCCTCTTCTGCTGGCAGATCCCTGCAAGAGGAACCCCGATCACATTTCCTTGGCAGGCACTGAACCCAAGTCTCTAGCTTGCCCCGTGGTGGTCCAGTGCCCTCTGGCTAATATCTTATGTCTTCTGTCTTGTGCTTAGGAAATGGGAATGCTATTCCAGGCATACCACATTATCTAACTTAGTTCTCACAACAGCCGTACAGGTTACAAGGGTGCCAACCATGTAGTCATAGAACTCTGATTCTGTCTTCAATAGAAGAGGCAGTGTCCTCCTTTTTAAAATTTTACTATTGGGGTACCTGAGTGGCTCAGTAGGTTGAGTATCTGACTCTTGATTTCAGCTCAGGTCATGATCTCAGGGTCATGAGATCAAGCACCGTGTTGGGTTCTGTGCTTAGTGTAGAGTCTGCCTGGGATTCTCTCTCTCCATCTACTTCCCCCACTCTTGTGCATCATGTGCATGGTGTGTGTGTGTGTGTGTCTCTCTCTCTCTCTCTCTCTCTCAAATAAGATAGAAAATCTAATTATCGTTAGTGGTCATAAAAGAATATCTATGTTGTAAAGCATAACGAAGTGAACACCCTTATTACAGATGAAGAAACAGGTTTAGGCGCCCAGCCAGTGACTTCCCTAAGGTCACAATACTAGTAGGCAACAAAACTCAGGTTCTCACTCAGGTCTCTTCAACTCCTCCATCTCTGTGTGGTATTTCTCATTGTAGGCCTACAGATATTAATAGGTGTTATTTGAGACAAGGTTCTTTGGTCAGTGCTCTGTTAAATAAAGTCAGCAGATTCTTTTGCTCTAATAATTCTCAGATCCCTTAACATAGTCAT
Organism: Spilogale gracilis; assembly: GCA_004023965.1. Classification (NCBI taxonomy): domain Eukaryota; kingdom Metazoa; phylum Chordata; class Mammalia; order Carnivora; family Mephitidae; genus Spilogale; species Spilogale gracilis. The sequence continues at coordinate 77,131 of PITA01001533.1, read as the reverse complement.
GCTTTTTTAAATTCTTCAATATTTTCCATATTGATTTGATTGTGGACATTTGTCCATAGTCTATTCTAGGACTGATGTGCACAGAGAGAAAATTGAAAACCTCTGTTTTAGGAGCAGCTCAGAGAAACAATCTTTAAAATAAAGGTTCTGGGGGCACCTGGGTGGCTCAGACGGTTAAGTATCTGCCTTCGGTTCAGGTTGTAATTCCAGGGTCCTGGGATCCGGCCCTACATTGGGCTCTTTGCTCAGTGGGGAGCCTGCTTCTCTCCCTCTGCCTACTGCTCTGCCTACTTGTGTGGGTGCGCTCTTTCTCTGTCTCTGTCTTTGTCAGATAAATAAATCTTAAAAATAAAGGTTGTGGGGATGCCTGAAGAACTGTGGCTCAGTCGATTAAGGGCCTGCCTTCAGCCCAAGTCATGATCCCAAAGCCCTAGGATTGAGGATTCACATCAGGCTTCTTGCTGGGTGGGGAGTCTGCTTCTCCTTCTGTCTGCCACTCCTCCTGCTTGTGTGCACATGCATGCTCACATGCATGGTGTCTGTCTCTCTCTCTCTGATAAATGAAATCTTTAAAAAACAATAAAAATAAAGGTTCTGTCTCTCCAGCATGGCAATAAAAATAAAGGTTCTGTCTCTCCAGCATGGCCTCAAGTTAGAGTTTTTCCTCTTGGACTTATTTTTTTATTTGTCTTGCTTCTTGCTTTTAGTTCTTTTTGTTTTGTTTTGTTTTGTTTTGTTTTGTTTTTTGCTTTTAGTTCTTTTAGTTCTTGCCCACATTGAGGCAGCCTGGCCATTTTGAGGAGTTCCTCCCAGGCCTGCAGTGTTTCTAACAGTTAAAAGGTTGTCTTTTTTTTTTTTTTTTTTTTTTTTTTTTTTTTTTTTTTTTTTTTTTTTAAAGATTTTATTTATTTATTTGATGTGGGGCTCGATCCCGGGTCTCCGGGATCATGACCTGAGCTGAAGGCAGTCGCCCAACCAACTGAGCCACCCAGGCGCCCCTAAAAGGTTGTCTTTATAGCTGCCCTTGAGAAGGGAGCTAATGAGCGGCCATGGAAAGGAAGATTTGCGGTCTAGGTGTGGCCAGGGAAAAATTGAGCCAAGACAAAGCTGAGGTATTCATCTCCTACTATGCCTGTGGCTGGGGCATGTGTCTGGCTCTGTAGAGCCCTACCTCAGCTTAGTGGAGAAACTTGGGATGGGAGTGCCTCTTGGGTGCCATGCTCTTGGTGAGGGCATGTGAGGAGGCTCAGGATGCTGAGCTTGCTTCCAGAGTTTCAACTTGGAAAGATGTTAGCTGTGAAGAGGACAGTCATCTACCTACATTCATTGATCTAAGCAGTTTTTTAAATTATGTAACTTGATGAAAATAAATAGATATTTGAGTGTGATGGGAGTTCTTAAAATATCCCAAACACAGCTGTCTTAAAGATTTTTGGATCCCCCCAAATGGAGGTTTTTGAAAGCTTGTTTTCAAGTAGACAAATTCTCCTTTTGAACATTGCAGCCTTAGTTCTCTCTGGTGACTCAGGACTGTCAGTGTCTGCCTTGGCTTCGTCTTTGTGCTGAAAGGTAGGGGGCAGGGAAGGCAGAAGAGGAGGAGATGCAGTTCTTGTCTTCTCACCGAGGTCTGGCCTGTGTTACTTTAGCTGCCTCCAGAGTGATTAAAGGTGTACCTTCTTGGGCCCTGTAAAGAAGGTCTCTTGGCTTGAGTGGAGATTGCTGCTGTGGTTTCTGCCTTCAAGCCTGCCTTTACCTCATTCCAGGTTTTTTTCTTGAGTGGCACATCCTAGAGCTTAACAGGTGATTTTCCTTTCTACGTAGATCCTTGAACTTCTCAAAATAACAGGGCATTGGTGACCGTAAGAGCTGGACCGTATTTCTCTCTCTTTACCCTCTGGGAACTTCGGTTGTCTGTTCACTTTCCAAGCTCATGTGCTCTGTGTTTATTTTCAGTGGATATGCTGCTGATGAAATCACTCACTGCATACGGCCTCAGGACATCAAGGAGCGCAGAGCGGTCATCATCCTCAGGAAGTAAGTGCCCCGGTGTCTGGCACCTGCAGGCCTGTCTGGAGATATAGGTCTGGATTCCCATAGAACTTGGCTCCTCTGTATCAATACCATAGTAGCATGAAGCCTGGGAGAGGAAAAAACTATCAGGTCTCCTACTTTCTGATTTTAATTCTTTGAGGAAAAGGCTGTTTTGTCTTGTCTTCATTGGAAAATTAAGTTCTTCAGCTGTTTAGGGAGTGGGGGCTGAGCAAAAGCGCAGGCTCCCAGTGTCTTTGGATATAGTCTTGAGAGAAGATTTGGGGCCCCTCTTCTAGACCTCCCCTCCCCCTCTCTCTTTCCCCATCTCTTTGGTTCTGATTTGTCACATGTGATCTTGCTGATTATTTTTAGACTGCGCCTTAGCAGCCTGCTTTTCAAAATGTCTGGGTTTTCACTTCTGGGAGGAGCAGGGAGCCAGAAGAGGAAAGAAGGTGGGAGGTTAGGCTGCAGTATTTGGCAGGTGCATAGCTTGTGGCTGTCTCCTCTCTGGCCAGGGAGTCAGGGACCTACTGACCAGTATCACCAGACCTGGCCTCCTTAACGCTTCTGAATGGACTGAGCCAAACGTATGCTGAGTCAAGACAGGTGTGTCTTTAGAGTGGAGTCCCAAGAGCTAGATGGTTGTCCAGGGTTGTGTAGATGTCAGTGGGGAGAGCAGAATCAGTGCCTGGACATCCCCCCCCCCCCCCCCCCCCCCCCCCCC
>PITA01001533.1:0-74276 GCA_004023965.1 Spilogale gracilis | reverse complement strand
CTAACATACTTTTTTTCTGTGTCGGGACCCCACATTACATTTAGTCATCATGTCACCTTAGGCTCCTCGTGTCTGTGACAGCTGTTCAGACTTGACTTATTCGTGATGTCACTGACTGGTCAGATATTTTTTACAATATCTCAGCCTTTGGAATTTGGCATTTTTCTCTTGGTTCTTCTGGGGCTCGGGATTTGGGGGTTCAAGACCACAGAGGTAAAGCCCCCTTCTTTTCAGTCCTATGTAGGGCAGAGGGCTTCTGTTGATGGTGCCTGGGAACATCTGGCTGAGGTTATATCCGTTGGTTACCTTTTGCACTCTAAAGTTACTATTTCCCTTGGGGTAGGAGGGAAGTTGCTTTGTGCAGCACACATAGGAGCTGGGCGTTAGCTCCACCTCCCTGAGTGGGGGAGTCACCACCTAAGTTATTTGGAATTCTGCAAAGACATTTTGTTTCTTCTCTTCCCATTTGTGTATTTCTTCCTTCAGTTGTTTACTTACATCAATATGGATTTATGGGTACTTGTTTTATGTTCCAATTATTCCAGCTCTGGCCATTAGGAGTTCTCTCTCCTTTTTTTAAGTACATCCTCACTTTCTGGCTTGCCATCTTTTTAACTTCAGTTTATAACTTGAGCGTCTTGGCCTTTTGGGTCCAGAACTCCAAAATAATGTGGTGGATGAAGTCTCTTCGGCATAGTTCTGCCACTTTGTCAAGTCAAAACTTTGAGTGTCTGTTGTACCTATGTAGAGTGGAAATGATAGAGACCCAAAGGACGACCCTGGAGTGTAGGCAGAGTACCAGGCACATGTGGGAGCTGCAGATGGGCCTGTTTAGGAGCTAGTAGCATCTTGCCTCTAGTCTAAGAATATTCCCAGAATTCATCAGAAGAAGGGTTTTTATCTGCCTTTCTGCTTTCTTTTAATTTGGTTCCTAGCACAGGCCAAAACCCAGAACACAGAAGTGATGCAGTCCAGAGTGTAGCTCCCTTCTGCCCTCTTCTCCCCATTTCTTCTGGGCTATACTGGCACTTCAGCTACAACCAGGGACAAGTGGCCCACCTAGGCCAGGAGCTTGAAGAGGAACTCCCAGAGTGTTATAAAACCAGAGCAACAACTTCCCAGGTTTTCCCTGCAGTCCTCTCAAAATAGCTTATCCCAGGGAAATCTTCACTGGAGGTACAAATGAAGTGACCATAGCTGGAATGTCAGGTCATTCTTCCAGTTATTTTGTTCCTCTTCAGTTGGGGCTCCTTTACTTGACATCCCAGGCTAGCTAGGTCAGATGCTTCTTAGTGGAACTAGGAGCCTGCGCTGTTAACCAGGTCCCTCTGGAAGCTCTTTGGCCAATTAGGCCCCTGGCAGTGGTCTGACCTTGGAGAATGACTGATGTTCTTTGACCTTTTGACTTGGATAGGCCCAGAAGCCAACCACAGACTAGTTTAGAAAGCAGAAGCACAGAACTTTGGTATGAGGGAGCTGGAGAGGAGTGAGAAGATGGCCCTCAGCTCCCCTGGGTCAGCTGAGCTAGAATACTGCCCAGCTATAGGGAAACAACTCGGGGGGCCAGGTGAGAGGCCCAGGATAAAAGCTGGGCTTTCCCTGTCCATCCAGCCTAACCTTTTGGAGTTGTCCTTGTCTTGTACTCCACACTTATATTAAAGTACTTGCAGCTCCTAGTGTGGTCAGTGGAATTGGATCCTTATAGCAGTGTGGCCTCTGTTGCAGATACTTTCCCATCTGACATGTTCATCTTCCTCCACATCCTACCCTGCAAATGACCCACATATGCACAGTGAAAGTTGGTTGACTTAGCCATCCTTCAAGGCTCAGGTGTTGACTGTTTTGGCATGCAGATAGCATCACACACATACCTGTGGCCCTCTCAAATGTACCCTCTCTCTCTTTAGACTGTTACAGTCTGTATACTTGCCATCATGAATTTCCAAATCTGCATTCTGTGGGGGCAGGGGCCCTGCTCATCCAGGCACAGCATTGAGGCCCAGCCCAGAGGAGGTTTGGGAGGAGGACAACTCAGGCGAATGAGGAGCAGCTCCAGAACAGTTACATGGGCTTGTCTTGGAAAAGGACAAGCCGGTGACAGGATGAAAAAGGCAGCATCCTGGCCCAGGAACTGCACAGGCATCAAGGATGTGGTCTTGATGGGTACCTGGCTAACTTGCTTGCTGGTGAGGCCACATCTGGATGGGTGGAATCTAGGCATTGAGCCTGGCCCTACTCCATAGGCAGAAGGGATGGAGCCAGTCCTGCCTTCTCTAAAGTTTGGATAAAAATTGCACAGGCTGTGTGGGAGGGTCTGGGAGGGGATCTGTCACCAACTGGGGTCAGTCAGAGGTAGGACAATCCTAAGTGTCTCATGGGGGGAAATGGGTGGGTGACCACCAAATGCTTTTTGATTCAACAGAATGTGGTATCTTTGAATGTGATTGGTGCTGAGTCTTCATGTATGGCACCATTGTTTCTCACAGGGAGGACTGGGAGCCTGGGAGTGACCACCTAAGAGTTTCCCTATGAGTGGAATCCTTGGGCTGCAGCTTGATGTTACAGTCTGTTCAGGGTCACAGCCAATAAATGGCTGAGTAAGACCTTGAGCCTGGGTCTGCTGGTGTGTAATGGGGCTGGCATTTTGCATGCTAGCACAACACAACCAGAGTAAACATTGTCTTAAAAGCACAAAGTATATCTGCTGGAGCCCAGCAAACAACAGCAGCAACAACAAACAAAAATTTAACAATTATATCCAACTTGGTGGTGGTTGGAGGTGGGTTGGGACAGGATTGGTAGATCTGGCTCCTGAGCTAGAAATGGCTGGCCAGGCAGAGATGGCAAGCCTGGGACTCCTAGGTGGTTCAGTCAGTTACGTGACTGCCTTGGCTCAGGTCATGATCCCAGGCTTCTAGGATCAAGCCCCACTTTGGGCTCCCTTCTAAATAGGAGTCTGCTTTTCTCTCTGCCCTTCCCTGTGCGTGTTCCTTCTCTCTCTCAATTAAATAAAAATTCTTAAACAGTTCAAAGGCTAGAAGGCGCAAAGTATAGAGGATCTCTGCAGTTGAGGGGAGGTGTGGGAAGGAGGTCTTGGATCAACACTTGATCTTCAGGAGATGGCTTATGGGCCTTGAGGGCCTTCATTTGGTGGCCAGGGCACCCTATCTCTTGGCCTTCAGGAGGCACCCAGGGCTGCCCTAGGTCTGCCTCTCTAATACCTTATATTCCTGCTTGGCTAATCTCTCCAGTTAATCAGATAAAGTGGCTCAAGGCAGTGTTAATAGCCCTTTTCTTTGCTTTTGGCTAAGTGAGTTCAGCTCAGTAGGTTGAAGCTGGGAAGAGCAGCTAGAGGTTCATTTGCTAAATGTTAACCAAGGCTGGTGTGTGCTAGGAAGCAGTGGAGTGAGGGATTTGCATGTGAGACTGCTTGTAGGCAGCTGAGCTAAATAGCTTACTTGGGCTCTTCAGACCAGGGTATTCCAAGGGGTCAGGGGGAGACTGTTCCTGAAAGCAGAGTAGCCCAGGTTTGAGGCTCTGTGTGTGTGAGTGAAGGGTGGGAATGGAGGGTGCATTCTGGGCTTCATCCCACAGGGGACAGGGGTGGCCAGCTCTTAATTTCCCTGACTCGGCCTGAGACATTGCCCCCATCAAGGCCCGTGCCATTGCTTCTCTGTCTGTGATTCTCATCCCCTGAGCCAAGAGTTGGCCTGCCTTTGTTTCCTGTCCAGTGAGTATGTGTGTCCATGCACATTTATCCTGCACAAGGAATGGGGGAGCAGTAAGACCACCAAGGGGATGAAACTGGCTTAGACTCCTGGCTGGCTTTGCCACATCTTCACTGAAGACAGGTTGGTTACCTGAGCCCTGTGTTCTCACCTATAAATTGGGGCAGTGGTGGCGCTAGGGATGGTTAAATTCAGGAATGCTGTGCCTGCTTCTCCTAGCCCCTTCCTCGCCATACTTTCCTCTGAATTTGAGTCAGGGGTAGAGGATTTCGAGGAACACTATGTCCAGCCGAGGTAAGATGTGAGTACAGGCGCAGCGAATGAGAGGAAAGGGAAACCTGGAGATAGGTTGGTCACTGGCCCAGGCTGAGGAAAGCAAGCTTGTTGTCTGGCTGCCTGGTGTCGTGGAGGATATCCGTACCTTACTAGGCCTGTGTGGGGGATTCTTGGGCACCTATGATGCTGGCCCTGTTGTCTGGCTATCATCTGTGGAACACTGGCTTCTGGAGCTCTGGGTTACAAGTATGTGGTATGATATGTTAGTGATTAGGCTGAACAATTTGGAGAGGCCCTCGGGGCCTGGTTATCTTGCAGGCCTGGGTGTGGAGGTCTTTTGGAAGCCCTGCTAGAACCATGGGCTTTGGGTGCCCTCTTTTTGGGTTATACCCTTCACATGCTTTTTAGGCTCTTCTGAGACTGGTATGGAAGCCTGCTATGGTCAGAAATGTCTTGTGGGCTGCAAAGTATGATGTTGGAGGGAGTTCAGTGGAAGGTAGGGAGTGGTGTCAGGAGGAGGTCCAGATACTGTTGCAGGAGGGACAACGGTACAGGTTTGCGCTTTGTGGGACTGTGACACTCAGGTGCTGGAGCTTGGACCTAGAAGCCCAGGTCGCTCAGTAGACACGGGGTGCTCAGATATGCCTGCCACACTGCCTCTGCTCCATCAGGAATGTCACGCTTTGTAAGCACAAGGGTGCTTGGTGTGAGGGTGAGCCAGAAGTTGAAGGATGGTTGGCCAGAGGTACGGACTGGTTCCTGGTCGCCCAGAAATGGTGGTCTGCCTGGATAGCAGTCTCTTCTGTTGCAGTGCCGAGAGGCCACCTTCAGAGGCCATCATGGGTTAGTTGCTGTGTGACTTAGACCAGTGACTTGGTCTCCAATTTAGCATTGCTTCCCATTCTTAAAGTGGAAATAGTCTTCCTCATCAGCTTCTCTGGAGGATTAGAGGATTCAGTGACTGATAAAGCAACATGAGGAAGGCTCCTGGGATCGTCAGCTCCCTCTCTTCACTCTGAGTTCACATGTTAATGTGTTAATATTAATGCTTAGTCATCCTCTTTGTTTTGGGGTCCTCAGTCCCTTGCCCAATCCCTGCTTTGTTCTGGGGTTGTCCTGACACCATGGGTGATCTTGTATGCCTGGGGTGCCTTTCTGTAACACCTGGATGTTGACTCAGATCAGTAAGGCAGGTCTCTTTTCCTCTTGCCACCTGAGGAGGCCCAGGCCCAGCCCTTACTGCTAGAGTTTCTTGACTTCTGAAGTTTATGGATGTGTTTGCTGAACCCTGAGAGACCTAGCGTGTTCCTTGGAAGTTAGCTGCCTTTTAAGAGGGGTGTTCTCAGAAATGAAGCTGCCAGCGGACACTGGGTTTGGGATCTTGCTCTAGCCTGGCTTCCTGCAGCATGGTAGCTTTTTGGAAATGGAGGGAGGGTAGGAACTTCTCTAGCTATTCTGAGATATACTTGTAAAGCCCCAGGAGATGTGTGAGGAGCACTTTGGGACCCCAGAGCTTATACTCTCTCCAAGAACAATACCCTTCCCCTCCTTCAGGCAGTGAGAGAGAAGTAGAGCTAGTCTGTGTCTTTGGCCTGTCTAGTCTCAGCTGGTCTCACCTATTTCTTAGCCTCTCCAGTGGTCCTGCACCTGTAATGGGGGGGGCGGGGGCTGGCCTGGTAAAGAAGATGTTCTTTGGCTCTAGTGATTTCTGATCCTACCCTCTCTCTGGATGTTGGCCTACCACCATCTCTTCCTGATAACCCTTCTCAAGAATCCTAACCTTGAGGGGTACCTGGGTGGCTTAGTCGGTTGAATGTGTGCCTTTAGCTCAGGTCATTATCTCCAGGTCCTCCAGTCTGCTTCCTGCTCAGCAAGGAGTCTGCTGCCCTCCCTCCCTCCCTCTTTTGAGTAAATAAATAAAATCTTTAAAAATATTTTTAAACTTTTAAAAAAATATTTTACTTATTTTTGGGAGAGAGAAAAATGGAGAGCATGAGCCGGGCAGGAGGACCCCGATGTGGGACTTCATACCAGGACCCAGGGATCATGACCTGAGCTGAAGGCACACGTACCTAGGCTCAGTCTTAGCCTTGAAGGGAGGCGGCTTGATTTCTAGACCCTTAGAACTGAAAGAGGCCCTAGGGCCAGTCACATTTCTCCCTACTTTGCTTAGATGGAGAGATAGGCCCAGAAAATGATGGCAATTAGCTTGGATTCTGAGTAGCACTATTGGGACTGGATCTTCTTTTTTTTGCTGCTAGGTAGGTCCTAGTTCCCTGAGCCTGGAGGGCCCAGAGTGGAGGCTGAGACTGGTGGGTCAGTGAGTACAGCTGGCCTTTCTGGCCTTTCTGGCCTCCCTGTCCATTAGGCCAGAGCAAACAGGCAGGCGAAATTGCCCTGCTGGTCTGCCCACCACTTTGGGCCTGAGGGTGGTAGTAAAATGTTGATTCCCAGCTAGAAGGCGCCACCTGCTGGCTTCAGGAGGAAAAACCCCTGCCCAGGGTCAGAGCCCTGTGGTTCCTGCTTGTCAGGCTTGGTTGGAGTCTCACCAGGGCTTAAACCTTTTTCCCACGACTTCCTTGACCCATGACTTACCATAACCTTTGGGACCTAGTTTTCCCCATCTGCTTATAGCAGGTCAGCCAGTTGGGGGTAGGTAGAGGGACCTGTGAGTTTTGCATGCAGTTGTTACCAAGAACACTTTGTGGTTTAGGCCAGGGCAGCTCTTGGATTTCCCTCCTGCTATTGTACCTGCAGTGTTCTTGTGAGGGTGCTCTGTTCTGACCATAGCACCTTCCTCAGAATCAAGTGACTGTTTTGTGCACAGCTGCCTATGGGAAGGGTGCCATCAGGGCCTTCTGCCAGATGTGTTCCCATCACTTCCCACCCCAGGCTTCTCTCCTGCCCCTTGTTACTACCAGCTTGACTTGCCTGCCTTCTATCACACAAGAAGCCTCGGAGCTTCTTTGAGATTTCCCAGGCTAGCTTCCTCCTGGCCTGGCTTTATAAAGGGCTCCAATCACTGCCCTGGACTACCTCTCTGTTTACCTTCTCCCTCTCCCTCGTCCATACTTGAATGTTTTCCCTTGCTGGGCAGTGTGTTTCTTAAAACTCAGGTCTAGTGCTTGGTGGGGATTTTGCCTTCAAAAGCCCTTTGGCCTTGATTTAGTTAGCATCCTGTAACCAGCAGAAGCTGCCCGGTGGCTGTGGTGAGATCAGAGCCAAGTGTGTGAATATTGAGTTGGGCCTGGGCTTTCCTGGCTCTGCCATGGCTTTAGTGTTCCTGTGAGAGTAGGAGAGTCTCTTTTTCGTTTGTAGGCCTGAACCAGGGGAACCTTCCTTCCTGTCTTGATATTTCAGGAAGGATGAGGGCATCTGCTGGAGTATTTTGTTGCCCTCAGGACTCTGGCAGGTGGAGTAAAAGAGAACCTGGAGAACCTCTGGGCTGGAGTAGGATGAGTGGGGCTGCTTGTCCAGCTGAGTGAGCCTGGATCTTTCTCTTGGTGCAGCAAATCCCTGTCACTAGAGGTCTCCAAACAGAAATGTTCCTGTTCCTACTCCTAAGCCTGAACTTAAGAAGGCGGGTCTTTGGGGCACCTGGGTGGCTCAGTCGTTAACGCGTCTGCTTTCTGCTCAGGTCATGATCCTGGAGTCCTGGATTCAAGCCCCACATCGGGCTCCCTGCTCGGCGGGAAGCCTGCTTCTCCTTCTCTCATTCTCCCTGCTTGTGTTCCCTCTCTACCTGTGTTTCGATCTGTCAAATAAAGAAAATCTTTTTTTTTTTTTTTTAAGATTTTCTTTATTTGACAGAGAGAAACACAGCCAGAGAGGGAATACAAGCAGGGGGAGTGAGAGAGGGAGAAGCAGGCTTCCCGCCTAGCAGGGAGCCTGATGTGGGACCCGATCCCAGGTCTCCGGGATCATGACCTGAGCCAAAGGCAGTCGCTTAACCAACTGAGCCACCCAGGCGCCCCTAAATAAATAAAATCTTTTAAAAAAAATGCGGGTCTTTGCAAGTCACCCAGATAATTTTATATATACTTATGTATAATATAGGAAATAATGTACATAAAATCATGACTACATTTATAATATTAAGTGTATCTTGGCCAAAAGAAGATTTTGACATTTTAAAGTTGAACTGTGAGGAAACTGAGGCACAGAAGAGGCCGCTTGCTCCCTTCTCCCTGGCCAGAGAATTGGTCTCATGGGGCCCACACCCTCCCCAGAGGCCTACTGCTGACCCCTTGCATGTTTCCTTCGTAGGACAAGATTAGACGCACCGCGATTGGAAACAAAGTCTCTGAGCAGCTCTGTGTTACCACCCAGCTATGCTTCAGATCGCCTCTCGGGAAACAACAGGGACTCTGCTCTGAAACCCAAGCGGTCCCATCGCAAGGCAGACCCTGATGCTGCCCACAGGTACTCAGCTTAGGGACCTTCAGGCCGACAAAGCAGCCCTAGGGCCTAGCCACAGTGTGAAATGGGTGGGGGAAGCCTGGGGTTGATGGTTAGGAGCCTGGCATTGACCACCTTTCCAAGCCTTATGTCTGCTCCTAGATGAGTGGCATTGGTGGCATGCCTACCTAACCCATGACCAGCTGCCTGCACCCCCAGAGAGCAGGGGTTGGGCTGAGATTCTGACAAGTGTGAAGGCTTTGTGGGCTTCCATGACTTCCCAGACAAACGCTCTTGTGGGTTATACTTACATGTTAGGAGGGAAGCTTGGGATGTGGAAGATTGCAGACCAGAGACCCATTTCAGAAGGGTTGGGGAAAACTTCCGGGGAAGTGTTTAAGCTGAGATGAGAAGAATGAGGAAGTCGAATGTGAAAGCCTATCTAGGCAAGAAGTACTGGGCTGAAACTCAGAGGCAGGAAGATCTTACTGGTCAGAGGCTAGTGGAGTGGGTGAACAGAGCAGAGGTGGGCAGAGCATGGGGACAGAAAGGAGGACTGAGAAGTAGAGGTGACAACAGGACCAGGTGGGGTTTTGAGGCTGTGCTAGGGAAGGCCACCTCCTGTCTGGCAGCCTTGACGGTGTTCTGGGGTGCTGGACTCAGCCAGGCAGACCCCCCAGGTAATTGGGAAGTGTTTCAAAGACTAGGTGTGGCCTCTGCACTTAGTGGGCAAAGAGACAATGCCAGTGTTTCCACCATTACTGTCTCTCCTGGAGAACCGCCAAGCTGGAGTGCACCGTCCCATGGATGGTGAGGGCTTGACCTAGACACACAGGTGTGAGGGAGTGCTTCCACTCACCCCTTCCCTTGCAGGCCTCGGATCCTGGAAATGGACAAGGAGGAGAACCGGCGCTCAGTACTGCTGCCCACACACCGTCGGAGGAGTAGCTTCAGCTCTGAAAACTACTGGCGCAAGTCCTATGAATCTGGGGAGGACTGCTCAGAGGCGGCAGGCAGCCCCGCCCGAAAGGTGAAGATGCGGAGGCACTGAGGCTTGCTGCACCCTCCTGGGAACTCTGGTTAATCCTCATGTAGCTACCCCCTCCTTTTGTTTGTTTTGGTTTTTTGGCGTTTTGCGTTTTGTTTTGTTTTGGTTTTCATTTTCATTTTTTGGTTTTTGTTTTTTTGATCCTTACATTTTTTTTCCTCGGGTTTGTTGCCTTTTAAGGCTGAAGAACAGAATTGGCTGGGACCTGATTCTCATGTTCTTGGTTTTCCTACAAAATGGAAAGGCTGTTGGCATCTGTAGGGGACAGAAGCTCACTGGAGTGGCCAGTAGAGGTGTGGGGGACAGCTCTCCTTGAGTGGGGCTGTGTCAGGCTGGGTTTATTTAAAAACAACAAAATGTTTTGGTTAAGAAAGTTCTTGTTTTATATGTAAATCTTCTCAGTGTTGTAAATGAAGTTGTCCTTTGACTCTTCCCCTCCCACCCATGTCTGCGTGCTGGGTTAAGGTCTCATGCTCCTTGTTGGTTCTGTAGGAGGCCTCCTGTCCTCCCACCTTTCACCCATTCTCCAGGGCCTGGAAGCCTACACAAATACCCTCTTCCTCCTGCTGCAGAGTTCAGGTTGACTGGATGGAGGTTTAAACAGTCCTCTGCCACCCCAAAGGTATTGGCTGAGCTCCCGGGCTTCCTCCATGCCTGTTGGCCTGCTCTGCCCACAGGTCCCTGAGCTGCTGAGGGGCTGGCTACAGTGGTCAGCTAACTGACCTTTCTTGCCAAGAGCACGCCTCTTTGCTGAGTTGCTTTTTTCAAGCATATGGGTGTGATTGTATGGAACAGTTAGACTTACCATGTTGGGGCAGTTTTAGGAATTGTTTCTAGCTAGAGGGACTGGTGTCCTTCCAAATCTAGCATTTGGGGTATGGGAAATTGTTGTGGTGTGTGGTAAGGTTCTTGTTTTCTTTTGTTTTTGAGTTTTTATTTTTTCATTTGGTGTCCTAACTTTTTCCTAACCCTTTCCCTTCTCCTGTGTTGGCCAGCTTGGGCCTTCTCTCCATGTCATCGCCATAGGAAGGTGCCTGCCCACGCGCTCTGTCTGCCTGTAGCATGCATCCAAGGCCAGAGCTCAGGTCTACAGACTGGGTTGGCGCCTGCTCAGCCTCAGGGGCGTGGGAGCTGGGGAAGGGGCTTTTAAGAAGTAGTAAAAGGAAAAAGGTAAAGTTTTTGGCAGTTCCCACCTACTCAGATCCTTGTAGCTTGCAAAGTTTTGATGATCTAGATTCATTAGGAATGTCTCCTTGCCAGCCATGGCCGAGACCTGGGCCTGCTGAGAGCAGAGGCTTTCCCAGTCCCCAGGCTGCCACCACCCCAGGGGGCTTTGTCTTACAGAAGCCCAGGCCTGAGATTGCAGAAATCTGGGGCAGCCGAGAAGCCCCACTCAAGGGCTAGAACTCCTTTGCCAGCGTGGATTCAAGTTGGGACTGCATAACTAAAGCAGTTGCAGTTTTTTGTTTTTTTGTTTTTTTGTTTTTTTGTTTTGTTTTTTTTTTACAGCTTTTTCCCCAAAAATGGTTTGTAGTTGTGTGTGCAGCACTTTGCCCTGATATGTGTGCTCTACAATAAAAACCAAATCTAATATATTTTGAAACAGTTGTCTGATACTGTTATAAGAGAGGACTTTGGTGCTTCCTTAATCCCCTTATTTTCTTAACTCTGAACCTGGGCTAGAGAGGCCAGACTGAGTCCATTGCCCACCGAGGTCCTCACAGAAGATAATAGGGCTGAGGGCCAAAAGGGACCTTGCCCTCTGCCTACTGTGCTCTCTCCCACTCCAGGGAGAGTGGACCATGTGTCCAGGTGCCCAGGACACCGTGGTCCTGCGGGGGCCAGGGTCATACCCTGCTGAATTTTGAAGCCCTCCTTCCTGGGTGTGATCAGATAGGCTGTGTGCCAATGAAGGAGAGACACGGTGAGCAAAGGCAGGGAGAGCCTGGCCTTCATGAAAGATAGGCAGGTGGTTTTGCTCATTAAGCAAATTCTTGAGTTCCTATTATATTCTGGTCCTCACTGTGGCCTTGTCAGTGAGCAAAAGTCTTCTGGTCCTTGCTTTCAAGATGTATATACAGAGTTGGGTACAGTCACAGGCATCAGGCAGATGTGTTTGTGTGGACTAGGGTTGGGGCCCAGAGGGTTTTTAGTCCCTCTAGGTCCTGGACCTGGCTGTCAGATTCTGGGCATCTTGGGCTCAGAGTCTCCCTCATTGACTTCCAGTGCCCAAACCAGTCTGGCCAATTCTTGCCGTGGAAACCTGGCAAGTCACTTCCCTGCCCATTTCAGAGAGAAGAGAGAATCCAGAGGGAGCAAGTGACCGGCTAGGGCTCAGTCCTACAGATCAGTGGCAGGATATGAAGGGCAGTGGGGGAGAGCCTCCGTATGCTGGTTGGGCTTGTGGGGGTAGACTGGGCCGCAGTTGCCCCAGGGAGGAGACATTTTAACTGAAGGGAAGGGAACTTGCTCAAAGTCATGAAGACTACATGGCAGGGGAGAGTACCTCCCACTCTGTGCCCAGGCCCCTGACTCAGGCATAGAGTAGGGGGCTCATGTGGAGGGCTGGAAAGCTGAAACTCCTGGGCTCTTCCTAGTCCCAGAGAGGCCCTTTGCTCTGCAGGTCAGGGACAGGAGAGGCTAGGGGAAGGGGCTCCAGCCCTAATAGGTCCTGCTAGATCACTGGTTTTAGTCTCTGCCCAGCATTCCACAGCACCCCATCTCTGGACTAAATCCCTAAACCTGTAGGAGTTCTATACCTGATTCCCTGAATCTGACTCTGCCCTCACCCCAGTTTTGCACACAGTAGGTGCTCTAACAATAGCTAGCACCGGCCCTGCCTTCTTCCTAGGGAGCCCATCCCATTCCTGTGAGCCTATTGTGCTAGGGGAAGTCGAGGCCTAGAATCCCCTTCATTCAAAAATATGAGTGTCCTACTGTGTGCCGGGCTCTGTGTGAGATGCTGAGGATATAAGACAGACCTGGTATAGGTCTCTCACACACGTGGCTGTGCCGACATAAAAGATGCGTAGCACAGAAATTATGAATAAAATACACAGTACACTCTTTATTATTAAAGTTCTGTATAGCCAAGTGTTCCTCACAGTGCTTTTTGTTGATCCTTTTTTGATAGATTCTTTTATTTGTAGCCTACCCGTGGTTGTAATTCAACCATGATAAGGCAAATGGAGTTGCATCCGATTGCTGATAATAGTTTTCCAGGGCTCCTGTAACAAAAATGCCACAAACATGGTGGCTAAAACATCAGAAATTTATTTTCTCACAGTTTGGAGGTCTGAAATCCAAAGTTAGGATCACTGGGCTGAGATCACAATCCAAACCATGCTCCTTCTGGAGGCTTTAGTCCTTGCCTTTAAAAGCTTCTGATGGCTGTTGACGTTCCTTGATCGTGGCCCCGTAACTCCTGCCTCTGCCTCCGTGGCCACATGGCTGCCTCTTCTCTGTGTACCAAATCCCCTTCTGCCTGTCCCTTATTAGGACACTAGTGATTGGATTTAGGGCCCACCTGGATAATCAGAAATAATCTGCCCATGTAACAATCTCCAGTCAGATCTTCAGTCATGTCCACAAAGTGAAAAAATGTGCAGATTCCAAGGATTAGGACGTGAAATCTTTGGGGTTCACTGTTCAGCCTACTACACTACTCTTTTCCCGATAGTCTGTCAATAAATCTTGTACGTGGCCTACTGATTTCTCATCATTGGAACAAACTATGTTAATTGGATTGAAATTTCTCAGCCTCAGCACTATTATTAAATTTAATCCGCATTATTTTCTCTATTGATTTCTTAAATCTAGACCTGTGCTGTCCAATATGGCAGCCACTGGACAGTTTGGCTGTTGAACACTTGAAATGTGGCTGGTTTGAATTGAGATGTGCTTTAAGTGTCAAATACACTCTAGAATTTGAAGTTAGTTTGAAAAAGAATGTAAAATATATCATTAGTTACTTTATATTGATTACGTGTTGAAATGACAATATTTTGGACATACTGGGTTAAATAAAATACACTTTAATTTCACCTGTTTCCTGTTACTGTTTTAAATTTAGCTACTCAGATTTGAAATCACATACATGGTTTGCATGTTTCTATTGGATGGCACTGGTCTAGAAAGTCAACAGTAAATTCAGCCTGATTTGTGGTGTTAATTAACACTGCCTTGGTGGCTGATTGAAAGCTGTCAACATAAGGTCACTGAACACAGTCATGAAGGAGAGGTGATCAGAGCATGCGATTGTACAGGGTCTCGATCCCACAGAAGGAATGAAAGTGTACAGACAATAGCAAAATGTAACCGGAAGTGCTTAGTTTTGGACACTACCTTTGTTTTTAACATAATTTTATACACTTTTCAAGAATGTTTAACAAATGAATTACAAAATTCCATAAAAATTGACAATTGGCTCTTGTGAGTAGCTTCCCATGAGAGGGTTTTGAGCAGAGCATGTGATCAGACTTAGGATCCCTCAAGCTACTGTGTTGAAAATAAGTCAAAATCATTAAGAGATTGACATTGGCAAGAGATTTAAGGGGCTCCAAACCAAAGAGCTGTGGCCTCCGGTGGGGCTGGAGTCCTTTAGCTAGGTGTCTCTGTGCTCAGTGGTGCAGTACCCCCCGTGCCCACAAGGCGACAGCAGAGTCCAAGCCACAGTGCTCCAGAGCTGAGGGCAAGGGACTGCTATTGGGAAGGGAGCTAAGGCCCCAGATGCAAGAACTTAGGTTCCCCACTGCTTCTGCCCTGCTCTGCCAGGGCCCCAGGCTTAATGGGTGTGTAGAGGAGACCGAACTCACCGACTCACTAGGGTATGATCTTGTGAATCGTGCCAGTGCCCGCTGCATTCTCTGGCCCCCATCCAGACTCCTCAGGGTTGCCTCTGGGTTCCCCAGACCCCTGGCTGGCTTCAGCACAGTCCCGAGTGTGCTGTGTGGTCCTACTGCTTCCACTCCAGGCTGAGAGACTAGGACCCAACTCCCCACCCTCTCCTGGATTCTGTGGGCCTTTACAGGCTCTTCCAGTTTATTCTCACCACAGTCTCTTAATACCTTCCTTAGGGGCCTGGACTCAAATCCTGACTGCTGCATACTAGCTGTGTAACATTGGGCAAATTAACCTCTCTGACCTTGGTTTCTTCTTTTGTAAGATAGGCATAGGATTAAATGAATGACAGTGCTGTCTGGCACAGATGAAATGCTCAGTGCTAATAAATAGCAATTAATATTTGCCCCTATCCTTTAGGTGAGTAAACTGAGGCCCAAAAATGTGCTGTGGCAGAGGCAGGATTAGAACTTGGGGCCACAGGAATGAAGCACAGATGAACCTACCACAGGGTCAGGCTGAAGCAGGGGGCAGGTGCACGTGAATCCCCAGGTCCTCTGGCCCAGCGTGAACTGAAGAAAAGCCCAGCTCAGGATCCAGGCTCAGGGGGAGTATCAGGAGTGTCAGGGCTGAGTCCTGCATCCAGAGAAGGAGCACTGAAGGTGGAGTTCCAGGGACCGGTCACTTCTCTCTCAGCCTGTTTCCTTCCCTATAAAATGAGGACAAGCTGGGTCTGCTCCAATGCTCTCCCTACTTGTTTGGCCTGTCTTTCACAGAAGCCCAGCATGCGGTTTGCCTTCTGCGGACTGAGGCCCCCAGATCCGTTGGCCCCTTGCCTGCCTGGACCCTCAAGGGTGCCCTCAGAGCCAGCTTCATTTTGCATGCTATGCAGGTGTGAAGCGCTCTCCCCTCCCCGCTCCTAGGCCCAGGTTCCTCAGTGGTCTCTCTGTCAACCCCTCACCCACCTTTCTCCCACCCCAGGCCCTGCACACCCCCAGCCCACACTCCACTCCAGGAATCCTCGGGCCTGCCAGGCCCCTGGAGGGGCCGCCAGGAAGAAGCTGCGTGTGTGGTTTGGGCAGCAGAGGAGGGTCGTGGCCTCAGCTGGGATCTGGGCCAGCTCCTGGAAGGCAGGGCCTGCCTCTCTCAGCCAGGTTTTCCTCCCCTTCCCTTGCTGCCCCTCCTCTGCCTCCCTTTGGGGCTTTCCCATGTTACCCCTTCTTGCCTCCTTTTACCCCTCAGGGTGGCCTTAGGCAATCACTTCTCTGTCCTTAGTTTCCATTTACTAAGTGAGATCATCCTTATGCCTCCCTCCAGCGTTGCTGCAAGGATTCAAGCAGATAAAGTACAGATACAGCATTTATTGGGGTGTCTGCCTTTGAGGACGACCTTGATGCCTGGAAGCCTGCCTCAAGGACACCTGTGTTACCCACCTGCCTCTCCGCATGCCATCCACCACCCTTTTCTGTAGATTTGACTCCTAAACAATGTGGATTATTTTTTTTTTTTTAGTTTTTTATTTTTTTTAGTGTGGGAGCAGGGAGGTGCAGAGGGAGGAGAGAATCCCAAGCATGCTATATGCAGGGATTCCACACCCCTGAGATCATGACCTGAGCTGAAATTGAGAGTCGGATGCTTAACCAACTGAGCCACCCAAGTACCCCAAAATCTCCTGTGTTTTACATAATTTTTTAAAAAGTTTATTAACACGAGTGGGAGGGGCAGGAGGAGAGAGAATCCAAAGTCGACTGCACTAAGTACAGAGCCTGAAGCAGAGCTCCATCCCATAACCCTGAGATCACGCCTGAGCTAAAACCAAGAGCTGGGTGCTTAAGAGACCCTGGGCACCGCCCAGGCCCCACTGTGTTTTATATTTTTAATGAAATATTTCAAACACTTTGAAAAATAGTTGAACAGAGAAGCCACAGGAGACCCACTGCCTGTACATGTTAGTATTTGGTTGTTGGTTTCAGAGCTTTTTCAAGTCTATTTATTTATTTTTATGTGTTAAGTATCTACTCTGTGTCAGGCACTGTTCTGGGCACGGTGGACACAGCAATGAACAACAATTAGAAACCAGCAAGATTGGGTGCCTGAGTGGCTCAGTTGGTTGAGCGACTGCCTTCGGCTCAGGTCATGATCCTGGAGACCCGGGATCGAGTCCCACATCGGGCTCCCTGCTCGGCGGGAGGCCTGCTTCTCCCTCTCTCACTCCCCCTGCTTGTGTTCCCTCTCTGGCTGTGTTTCTCTCTGTCAAATAAATAAAATCTTTAAAAAAAAAAAAAAGAAAAGAAACCAGCAAGACTTTTGGGACACCTGGGTGGCTCAGTCAGTTAGGCATCTGCCTTCAGTTCAGGTCATGACCCCAGAGTCGTGGGATTGAGCCCCAGTTGGGCTCCTTGCTCAGTGGAGAGCCTGCTTCTCCCCTGCCTGCCACACTCTTACCTGTGCTTGTTCGCACACACTCTCTCCGTGCCAAATAAATAGGTGAAATCTTAAAAACAAAAAACAAAAAACAAACAGCAAGAACTTAGGGAGCTCACTCTCAGGCTGGGGAAGCAATATACACATAAAGAAGTGAAGGGGCTCCTGGGTGGCTTAATCGCCTGAGCGTCCAACTTGTGAATTCAGTGGCTCAAGTCATGATCTCAGGGTTGTGAGATCCAGCCCCAATTCTATCTGCATTTAGTGGGAGTCTGCTTGAGATTCTCTCTCTCCCTCTTCCTTTACCCTGCCCCCACTCCCTCACTCTCTAAAATAAGTATTTTTTAAAAAATTAAAAAGCCAAATAAATGGTAGGTGCAAAGAGGTCATCATAAGAATCAGGCAGGGAAGGGCATCAGGAGTTTGGCTTCTTTGAGCAAATATAATTAAGTTAAAACCAAAAGGATGTGAGGGATTTGACTAAGTGAAAACCTAGAAAGTGTTCCAGGCATGGGATCAGTGAGTGCAAAGGTCCTGAGGCAGAAGCATGTCTAGCACATTGAAGCATAATGACGCAGCCAACAGGTTCTGGACAGAGTCCTAAAACCACCGGGCTCACCAGGTCTAGAACCTGCCCCATGCTCAACTCCTGTTTGGCATCACCTCATTTAGTCCTTGGTACATCTTACAGATGAGGATAGGGAAACTGGCCCCAGCCGGACAAGTGGCTTACCTGAGGTCATCCAGCTAGCAAGGAGATATCTTGGGATTGGAAGCCAGACCTGAGTCTCACCTCAGAGCTGGGCTAGGGCCCTGGGGTGCCTGAGGAGGAGGCGGGAGGAGGGAGAGGCCACCCCACCCAGGAAATGCCGAGAAGGAAACAGTCCTTCCCTGGCCTGAGGTTGACCCGAGGCTGCAAGATTCCAAGGAGGGACCTGCTTTCCCTTCTAGTGCTCCCAGAATAGGTGTGACTGACTCCTGAGATGACTGAAGGTCATGTGTTCAGGCCCTTGCCTGGGCTCCTCTGAGCCTTGGTTTCCCTCCTCGAGCAGTGAGCCTGGAGTCCTGGCCCTATTTCCCTGGGCTACTGTAGTAATCATAGGCCTGTTCCCAAGGAAGCTCTAGGGAGAGGAGTGACAAAGAGTCATTGGTGCCCCAGACTCTCCCAGTCTGGGATGGTACCCTCCCCGTCCCATTCCTAAACCCTGCGCCATGTGTGGTTAGGCTGGACCAGTCTCCCCGCATCTCAGTTTACCCATTTGGTTTTTGGTTTTTGGTTTTTTTAAAAGATTTTATTTATTTGACAGAGAGAAACACAGCCAGAGAGGGAACACAAGCAGGGGGAGCGAGAGAGGGAGAAGCAGGCCTCCCGCTGAGCAGGGAGCCCGATGTGGGGCTCGATCCAGGGTCTCCGGGATCATGACCCGAGCCGAAGGCAGTGGCTCAACCAACTGAGCCACCCAGGTGCCCCTCAGTTTACCCATTTGTACCCTAGTCACCCATTGAGTTCCCTTCAAACTGATGGGCTGAGGCCAAGCTGGGCTTCAGAGTCACCTGAGAAAGGGCTAGTCTAAGATCCATACTCTGGGCCCCCACACAACAGGCACTCAGATTTGGGAGACCTAGAATGTGCATTGTTTACAAGTGTGGGGGGGTGTGTTCTGACACTTCATGAACCCCTCCTTGCCAAGGGACCCTTCTCTGTCCACCCCAAGGCCTCCAGGACACTACCTCAGGTCAGATGTCTTTCTGGGCTCCCACAACCCCCACACACCTCCCATCATGGCATAGTAAACCCTGGGTGGTCATGGTCTCCACTCAGCTCTGCATTCCCCCCCCCCCCCCCGCAATTATGAGCTGGGGGTGGGTGGGGAGGCGGGCTGCTCACTGCCTGATGACTAAGTTCCCTTTCAAAGACAGAGAACAGGAGACTGAGGAAGGGCATGGACTGGCCCAGGGTGTTAGAGGGGAAGAACTCACATGGCAATTAGCAAGAACTCTCCCAACTGCTAACACTCACCGGGGGCCCTTCCTGTCTGCCTGGAACTTCCTAAGGGCTTTACAAGTCCCAAGTCCTTTCATCTCCATAGCAACCCTTTGAGGTAGGTACTAATAGTCTCCACATTTTCATAGGTGAGGACTCCAAGGCACGGAGAGCTTAAGTAACTTGCCCTAGGCCACACAGCTTCTAAGCAAGGATATGGAAATGTAAATTAACAATTTCCCACTTCCCACTGTGAGGCTCTCCTTTTGTGGAGGAGGAGGCAATTGGGGCTCAGGTCTTGTCACTCAGTGGGTGGCAGGGCAGGGACCAGACCTGGGCCTCTGAGTGACCTGAGCTGCCTGTGTTGGGTGAGGGGTGGGCAGTGGCCACAGGGCTCTGACCCCTCCGTCCAGCAACTCTGCCCACAGCTCAGGTCAAAGCCCCCACTTGGTCCTTGCCCATCTGTCTTAGCTTCCTCAACAGTAAAGCAGGGAACACTGTTTCCTCCCTGAAAGATAAACTGAGAGCATTTAAGTCAATTGAAGCAAGAAAGGCTTTGGCATAGTTCCCGCCACACAGGAGACATCCTCAAACTTTGTTGTTTTGATCATTTTCCCTGTACTCACCTCCCTGCTCCCCGACCCGCTCCTCTTCCAGATGTGGCCCCAAGCCCAGGGAAGGGCTGAGCTGGGCTGCTGTGGACATGGGTAGGCTGTGTGGGGAGAGCCAGGCTCCTGTTGTTTGGCAGCTACCTCAGGCCTGCCTCCCTTGACCCAGCTCTCTGGGCTTGGGGCCTGGTCCACCTGCCCCACCTAAGCTTCTGGGAGCTTCTTCCTGCCCAGCCCTGAGCCCAGGCAGCCTATTCTCAGCCTTGGAAAGAAAGGTTCAGCCTTGAGGCCATCCTCCAGATGAGAAGAGGCAGCCTGAGAGGTGGGTGGGGACAGACCAATTGTCCCTCTGAGACTGGAGGGGGGGGGGCAGTTCTGTTTATACCCGCTGTTCCCAGTGCAGGAGTGGCCCTTCCCCCATCTAGGAACGGCCCAGATCCAATCTCAAGATCGTCCCAAATGCCACTTCCTGAGAAAGGGCCTCTTACCTGTCCCTCTCTTTAGCTGATGGCCAGCCTCAGAATTCTGTGCTGCTACGCATAGCCTTTTAGGGTGGACCCTGAAGGATGTGTAGGAGTTGCTCAGGGACTTAGGGCTGAGGAGGGCATTCCTGACTGACCACCCAGCCAGGGCAAAGCACGGCGGCGGGAGGTGTTCTGGCACACTGGGGAACAAAGCGGTGTCCCGTAAAACTATAAATATAACTTGGCAATCACTGGAACGTATCGTAGGCGGGGAAACTGAGGCTGGAGGGTCTGGGAGTCGGACCAGTCAGAACGTTCCTGGCTTTCGAAACAGGTCCGCCTCAATACCTCAATAAGCACGCCGCTCCTCGTCGGAGGGCAGAAAAGTCCTTCTCCAAGTTCGGGAACACCCGCCGGCCCCCTCCAAAGCTAGTCCCCAGCCGCCCACGCAGGAGGCCTGGCTTACGGACTACAAATCCCGGCAGGCCCCGCGCCGCGGCGCATGCTCGGCGGGAGTACTTTTGCGAGCCCGGCCGAGCCCGGGGGCCCACTCTTCCCCCGTTGTCTGGCCGGTAGGGGCGGGGCGGAGAGCTCATGGGCACACCCATTGGTCGGTCTGCACGTCCGTCGCGGCCTGCGTCCGCCCCCCGTGCTGACCCCGCCCCGCGCGCCCGCGCCCGGGCCGCCTGGCGCCCCGCCCGCGCCTCAGGACCCGCGGGGCCGCGCGGCGCATCCTGCGGGCGGCAGCGGCGGCGGCGGCGGCGGCGGCGGCGGCGGTGGCGGCGGGCGCGGCGCCGGCAGCCGGACGCAAGATGATGAAGTTTCGGTTCCGGCGGCAGGGCGCCGACCCGCAGCGCGAGAAGCTCAAGCAGGAGCTCTTCGCCTTCAACAAGGTGCGGCGGCGGTTCGGGCAGAGAGCGGGAGGGGGCGGGCCGGGGGCCCGGGGGGCCGGAACCACGTCGGGCTCGGGGGGGAGGGGGCGCCCGGCTGGGGCGCGGCGCGGGGGCCGGGCCGCGCGTCCCTTGGTGGGCCCCACTTCTCGTCCCCTCCCCTGCTCAACTCTCGGACTCTGGGTGGGTTTGGGTCCCTCCCTGACTTTCCGAGTCAGCTCCTCCGCGTCCCTGTGGGCCTCCCTGGCTCTCCGGGTCTCTGTGTACTTGGGACTGTGTGTGTGTGCCTCTCTCTGCATGTCTCTGGGTCTCTGCCCCTGTCTGTCCGTAATCACCTCCCTATCCTCAGCCTGTCTGCCTCTGTTTCTGCGTGTCTCCGTGTATCCCTTCTCTGCCTGCCTTCGTCTCTTTAGGTCTCTTCATCTCTGAGTCTTTTGCTTCTCTCTCCCTGCGTGTCTCTTTGCCTACATGTGTCTCTGTGCAGTCTCTGGAACTCTCACCGTGGCTCTCGCCCTCTGTCTCTTTATCTGTCTTCTTTTGGGGGACCTCCGAGCCTCTGCCCAGCCCTTGGGGCAGCCCAGGGCCCCAGTTTGTTTTGCTTTAGCAGCCAGGCCAGTGGGGAAGGGTGAGGAGTGGAGGCAGATGTTGGGGGTGGGGCTGGGAAATCCCTTCCCTATTCCTTTCTTCCCCTCCCCCAAGGCCTTAGGCTCTGTTTTGCAGGGCTCTAACCTGTCCCGCTCTGCTGGGGGCTCCAGGGAAGATGCCTGCCTGCGTAGGCAACTACACTTCAACTTCTGGGGCCTCAGTTTCCCTTGCTATGAAATGGGGCCACCGTTTTCCCTGCTGTGGGCTCTGGCTCCCTGTATCACATGGGCCAAATGACCTACCCTTTGGGCCAAGGCAGAGGTGGTTGTTCCTTTCTTTTCCTGGATAGGACAAGAGAGGGCCATGAGAAAGGGGCTCCCCTCGGCTCCTTCCCCTGCCCAGCCTTTGCACTGATAGTGTGGTAGATCCAGGCCCCAGCCTTTCCCTTGCTAACTTCTGGGGTGTTGCTTTTGGCCTCAGTTTTGCTCCGAACCTCTGATTGCACAGCCCCTAACTGCTCTTGTGGATTAGAGTTATTATCCTTATTATATGGGTGAGAAAACTGAGGTTCAGAGAGGGATGATGACTTGCCCGAAGTCACGGAGTGTGCGCTGGGGCACTCTGTCCTTGTGGCTGCTGCTGCTGCTGCTTTTTTTTTTTTTTTTTTTTTTTTTTTTTTAAGGATTTTATTTAGGGCGCCTGGGTGGCTCAGTGGGTTTAAGCCTCTGCTTTTGGCTCAGGTCGTGATCTCAGGGTCCTGGGATCGAGGCCCACATCAGGCTCTCTGCTTGGCAGGGAGTCTGCTTCCTCCTCTATCTCTGCCTGCCTCTCTGCCTACTTATGATCTCTCTCTGTGTCAAATGAATAAATAAAATCTTAAAAAAATATATTTTACCTATTTATTTGACAGAGAGAGAGATCACAAATAGGCAGACAAAGAAAGAGGGGGAAGCAGGCTCCCCACTGAGCTGGATCCCAGGACGCTGAGATCATGACGTGAGCAGGAGGCAGAGGTTTAGCCCTCTGAGCCACCCAGGCGCCCCTGTCCTTATGGCTTCTTGTCGATGAGATTTGACTTGAACCTTGAGGGACAGGGATTTTTGGAAGGGGTGCTGTGGTCCTGAGCCAGATGTGAGGAGACCCTTGTTCCGGAGAAAGTTTTGGGATGGCTGGAGCAGAAGTGGCTGAGGTGGGAATGTCTCTCGGTGCAGACAGGGTTTCCTGGGGATGGGGGGCTGCTGGGGCCTTCAGATGGGGTGGCTGAGAACTTTCCAGAGCCCTGGGGTCCCAGAAGGGTGGCTGGTGCCCAGGGTCTCCCAGCTGGTCCCCTTCGTGTGCTTGGTGTCTGTGAGTGTGAGCCCCTGTGAGGTGAGAGAAGGATGTTGGGGGCAGGTGAGTCAGCCAGTGAGTTGGGCTGTGAAGTGGAGACCTGAGGGAGATGGTGGGGAAGCTTGGCTCCTCCTGGCTGGCCCTGGGTTGGCAGAAGTCAAGGGCCCCCTGCTCAGCAGAGTGAGGCCCCATTCTGAGTGGGCAGCAGTTGTGTAGTTTTGGTGCAGGGGCCTTAGGTGATCACTAAAGAGGACATAGGTGATCACTAAAGAACAAGTGGGTACCAGATTTGTGAGTGGTGGGGAGGGTCAGAAGCAAGCATGAACTTGGACTGTCTTGCATCCAGATCCCTGTCCTGCCCAGAGCTTACCCCTCCCCAAGGGGATGTCCACTGTCTGTCATTTTAACAATCCTGAGCTCTAACTGTGTGAGGGGCCCCTTCCAGGCATTCGGAACACCACAGTGACCGAGGCACAAATGCCTCTTCACTTGGGGTGCTAATGTACTTGTGGGGGAGACAGTGAAAAGCCAAAGCAGAAGAGTGAGATACGCAGCAGTTTGGATGATGGCCAGTGCTGGGGTACAATAAAGTAGGGTGAGGGTACGGAGTGTGGGGATGGGGAGGCTGCTAGGCAGGATTTAGGGAGGGCTTGGCAGAGTGGACTCCTGAGCTGAGACCTGGGTGACGGGGAGGAGCCCTCCTTGGGCAAAGCTGGGTGAAGCACATTCCAGGTAGAGGGACAGCAGATGCAAAGGTTCTGAGGCAGGAGCCTGCCGAGTAAACTGGAGGAGAGCAGAAGGCCATTGGGCCTGGAGTCAGTAAATGGGGGGAGAGAGGGAGGAGGAGAACAGAGAGGGGCTAGGTGGTGAGGTGAGAGCTCCAAGAGGGCCCTGAGCAGAGGGTGGGACTGACGAGGCTGGTGGGAAGGGGAAGCGCACAGCCCCCCTCACCCCCAGCCAGATGGGCAACTCTGTCCTCAGGTGGGCTCACTGCCCCTAGTGCCCACATGGGAAACTGAGGCTTAGAGAATGTGTAATCAGCCTGAGTCCAGGCAGGCCACATAGAGGGCTCAGTCCCTTCCTGGATTGGTTAAGGCAGGAAGGAGGCTGGGGCGACAGGCCTGGGACCAGGGTTTCTTTTGAAATGTGTGTCTTACTTGGGTACTGGTCGGGAGGTGCCTGGGCCCACTCGTGGTGTCCCGTGTTGGTGTTGAGGATGGGGTGGGGACCCCTCCAGGCAGGCCTCTGGGGATGACTAGGGGTTCCATGGTGGATGTGGGAAGGTGGGCAAAAGCATGAGCTGATGGAAGGAAGGAGTGAGAAGGAGGTGGGTAGGAGTCTGTCTGCTCTGGGACTGGCCCAGCCAGAAGGAGAGGCCCTGGAGGAGCAGGAAGGTCCAGAGCCTCCACCCAGCTGATCCTGGATGTTGCCCTGCGATCTCCAGTGGGGCCTGTGGGGAGTGCTGTGCACTTCATACGGGATCTCAGAAAGCGTAGCACCTTGCCTCTAGGAGTGGGGTGCAGAGCCCTACTCTGTGGGACAGGTGGGGTTGACTTCTCTGCCTGTACCTCATGGGTCCTGCTTCTCTCTGTTGCCAGAGCCCTGCACACTGTGGGCTGGACATGAGTGTGGAGGAGGACAAGGCCTCAGCCAGGGGAAGGGTCTCTGTGGTGTGGTCACCAGTTTAGAGTTGAGGACACCAAGGCGCAGAGTTCAGATGGACCAGTGCCCGTCCTGACCGTGCAGCCACACTGGTCTGGAGGCTGCCTTGGGGTCAGCCTTAGGTGGGCCAGGGGCCGGGGGCCGCTGCCAATGTCCACCCCTCCTTTCCTCTGCAGACCGTGGAGCATGGCTTCCCCAACCAGCCTAGCGCCCTGGCCTTTGACCCAGAGCTTCGTATCATGGCCATCGGAACCAGGTCTGGGGCCGTCAAGATGTATCCTTTGCAAACCGAGGCCTTCAGGGCCCGTTGGGACCTCCTGCTTGCAGACCCCCGTGTGTGGGCTCCTTGGGCCGGGCCCAGCCTGGGAGGCCACAGTCGGTGTCCAGGTCTTGGTGGAGGTTGGTGCCGCCTCTGCCCTGGAGACTCTTCCTTACAGAAATGGTTGTGGGGGAGGGTTCAGCTGGCAGTGGTCACAGCTGTCCCTAGCTTCATTTCAGCCAGCCAGTTACCTAGGCGACCCTGCCACTGTTCTAGCAACTGACCCGGGAAACTGGGCCAGGCAGCTGGCCAGGCGCAGTACCCCTTAAGGGTGACGAGTGGGCCAGGGTCGCCCAGCAGGCCTTGCCCTGGTGACCAGGCACACATGCGTGTGCGAATGTGAAGACACATGTGTTCGGCTGGGGGCCGTGCCAGGCACACATGCGTGTGCGAATGTGAAGACACATGTGTTCGGCTGGGGGCCGTGCCAGGCTCAGCATGGTGAGTGCGGCGCGGCCCCCACCTGGATGCTGGCGGCTACACAATGGGCCGTGTGAGCCACACAAAGCCGGCATTTTCCTGCCAGCGCACGGTGGGGGTGGGGAGGGGGCAAGCAGGCAGCTGAGTGCCTCCCTGCCTGCCACGGAGAACCCCACCCCTGCTGCTCTCAGGGAAGCCCCTTGGGTGGGGAAACCGAGGTGGAGGGCCTGGTGGAAGCTGCCCACCCTTGCCCCTCCTCCTGTGATCCTCTAGCTCTCAGTACTCTCAATGGGGACATTGGTTGGCAGAAAAATGAGTCAATGCCTGGAAAGGCACGGGGTGGGCATGGGGGTCTTCCCATCCGAGGGCTGGGTGGCCCGGCAGGGGTGGGTGACCAGGCCTGTAGTTTGTGAGTCGGCCTTCTCTAAGGAGTGTGGCTGTGTTCCTGCAGCCCCTTGCTCAGTGCCCTGCACCGGGCAACTGTGGTAGCCACTTGAACCATCCCTCCATCGCGTGTTTCTTGTGCACGGGCTCCGCGTGCTCACAAAGAACCTAATGGACGGGCGAGGAGATAGCCCTGCAGGAGGAGGCTGGGGTACTCCTCCTTCCCCTCCCTCCTTCCCCAAAACTACCCTAGCCTGGAGCCCTGGGTTGGGAAACTGAGGCTGGCCACAGCAGCCACCCCTCCCCCTCAAGGGCCGCCCGTCTCCTTGGCAACCCTGGTTCCCGCCTTGCAGCTCCTGCCCTCTCTTTTGTCCCCTCTTCTGTGGTCTCCTGGTTCCTGCAGGGAATCTCAGCTCCAGCTCCCAAGCAACAAGCTCCTGTGTTGTTGCTGGGCAACGCTGACCCCTCCCTCCTGGGGCCCCCCATCGGACCCCTGTCAAACCTGGAGCTGCT
Source organism: Spilogale gracilis (assembly GCA_004023965.1). Classification (NCBI taxonomy): domain Eukaryota; kingdom Metazoa; phylum Chordata; class Mammalia; order Carnivora; family Mephitidae; genus Spilogale; species Spilogale gracilis. Next base: position 48,405 of record PITA01001533.1, on the reverse strand, counting down.
GTGACTCTGGCACTGACCCCACACACTTGATGCAGCTCACCCAACCTTCCCAAGCCTCTGTGCATTGTCTGTGAAATGGGCTGGCCACGGCCTATCCCCGATCACAGTGGGGGCTGCTGGCTGCCGCCGCAGAGGGAGGTTGATTTCCTTGCCTGCAGCTGGAAGTTGGCCTGGAGCTGTGGGAAGAGGCAGCCTTGACTCTCCTCTGCCCCAGGCTTCTGTGCCCAGGCCCGGCCTGGCCTCTTGGTGTGATCCTAACCTGCAGGGCCGAGCTCTCAGTACACAGACATGCTCTGAGGCTGACGCAGAGTGGAACCCTGGCCACGTGCCAGGCCTGGGCATCAGCCCTACAAGGTGGGAGTGGGACTCAATAGCCCATTTTACAGATGAGGAAGTAAAGGTCATACAGCAGTACCAACTTGCAGAGCAGAGCAAAGCCTACATTCTGAGCTTGGGGATATCTTAGGGGTATAGACCAATGTTACTTTGAGGAGGGGTGTCCCTCCTTGGACCTTGCAGGGCGGGCCTGGCTGGGGCCCGTTGGAGGGGTTCTCAGAAGGGAGGATCTCCCGTGCCTGCTTCTGCTTCTGCCCTTGACCTCTGCACTTAGCTACGGCGCACCCGGTGTGGAGTTCACCGGCCTGCATCGAGACACAGCCACTGTCACCCAGATGCACTTCCTGCCTGGCCAGGTGAGCCTCTCCCCTCCCCGGCTCCTCCAGCCCCTCCCCCTGCCCCACCCTGACTATCCCTGTCTCATCTCCGTCTCCCTCTCTGCTCATCCACCAGGGCCGCCTCCTGACCCTGTTGGATGACAGCAGCCTGCACCTCTGGGAGATCGTCCACCACAATGGCTGCGCCCACCTGGAGGAGGCGCTCAGCTTCCAACCACCAAGTCGGCCGGGCTTTGATGGGGCCAGGTACCTGATGACTTGGCTGGGGATGAAGTACCGGGCCTGGGGGAGCCTGGTGGAAGTGGTGGGAGCCGGCCTTGCAGAGGTGCTGTGGGCACAGGACCCCTGTCCTAGGGTTCAGGGGGGTAGAGTCCATCAAGCTGTACCCAGGTCCCGAAGAGATGAGCCATGTGGATTTTGTGGGTGTTAAATACGGGGTTCTGGGTTGAGTCGAAGTGTGTAGTTGGTGTCCGTACTCTGGTGATGACAGGGTTTTTCACGGTTGGGGGTGGGACAGTGGGCCATAAAGTGCATGGATGAAAAGGCAGGTTTGAGGGCAAGGAGGGTCCCATTAGGCTGTGTGACATACCAGCAGAACACTCTAGGAGGCAACCTAGTAGGCCTGGACCTCCAGTGAGAGCGTAAAGGGCCTCTCAGTCCCCTGCTCTGCTGGCCTTTCCTAAAACGGTCGGAATGGGCAAGTCCTTCACCCTTCAAAAGTCGTGTACTGCCTGGGCAGGGAGGCTTGCCCTGCTCTTGCTGGGGGGCTGGATGATGCCCCCACACATGCAGCCCTTTCCCAGGAGTGGCCTCCCATCTTCTGCAGGCAGGGCCAGTCTGGGGCACCTTCTGGAAAGTCAGGTAGTCATCCGTGGGCTGATGACTGGGGTTCCTGTGTTGGGCTCAGGAGGGTCACGCGTGTCCTAGAGCCCTTGGTCCTGGCCCAGGCACTGGCCTGATTCCTGCCTTCCCCTCCTTGTGAGCGGGAGGGGCTCAGGAGCCTATCTCCAAGACCTAGGGAACCTATTTTTATCCTTCTCCTTCCCAACATCCTGATGAATAATTGAGTGAGCTAATTACGATGCCCGCAACTGCCACCATTGCCTTCCTGGGGCACCAGCCCACTCGAGAATCAGGCCTCTGAGCGCAGAGGGGCCGTAATGAGCTACCAGTAGCAGCCCGGTTCCTCCATGCCCTTCCTTAGCAGGTGCCTGGACTTGTGCCCTCACTCACCTCTCTTCATCCTCTGCAGTGGTCCGCTCAGCCTCACCCGTGTCACAGTGGTCCTGCTTGTGGCGGCTGGTGACATGGCAGCCCTGGGCACCGAGGGCGGCAGCATCTTCTTCCTGGATGTCCCAACCCTGACACTGCTTGAGGGGCAGACTCTTGGCTCGGACGAGGTTCTTCGAAGGTGAGAGGCAAGTGGACCTCCTGGCAGCCAGCCAGTCTGTGCTCCGGGGGTGCTCCTGGCAGCTCACGTCAGCCCTTCCTCAGTGTACCAGACGACTATCGCTGTGGGAAGGCGCTGGGCCCCGTGGAGTCGCTCCAGGGACACCTGCGGGACCCCACCAAGATCCTCATCGGCTACAGCCGGGGCCTGCTGGTCATCTGGAACCGGGCGGCGCAGTGTGCCGACCGCGTCTTCCTGGGCAACCAGGTATGTGGGGGAGGCCAGCGCCAGCTGCCCAGGCCCTGCGCTCACGCCCCTGCTCATGCCGCCCCCCTCCGCCCTGCAGCAGCTGGAGAGCCTGTGCTGGGAGCGCAGTGGCAGCACGCTGGTCAGCTCGCACAGCGATGGCAGCTATGCCGTCTGGTCCACCGATGCTGGCGACTCCCCGATGACCCAGCCCACGATAGCCACCACGCCGTACGGTGAGTGCCGGGGAGGCTGAGGGTGGCTCCTGCCACCTGAGCACGGGGTTGACTGGTGACCCCAAATTCAGGCACTTGGGACTGCCTGGCCTTGGTGGGGATGTCCAGGAGGACTTGTGGAAGGGGGTGGTGCCAAGCACCATCATTAAAGGTGAGCGCTATGGGGGGTGTGCGGTGGGGCAGTGGGCCATCCCCTCAGGGAGTCAGGAAGCAGCTGCAAGGTGGGGAGCAATGGAGTTAGAACAGGAATGGGAGAAGCTTGGACAAATGTGACCTGGGGCCCTTCTGGTCCCGGTGAGCGAGTGAGCCTGACACTGTCCCACTCCTCCAGGCCCCTTTCCCTGCAAAGCCATTAACAAGATTCTGTGGCGAAACTGTGAATCTGGGTAGGTGGGGAGTTGGTTCTCAGATGCGGGTTGGGGGCTGTGTGTGCAGCAGGGAGGAGGGCGGGTGTTGGGGCACAGGGATGGCCTGCATCGCTCTCCCTGGGTTGGGCAGTGGGCACCTGGGGCCGAGGTGGCTCATGTGGCTCCCTGCCCGGCCCCACAGGGATCACTTCATCATCTTCAGTGGAGGCATGCCCCGTGCCAGCTACGGTGATCGTCACTGTGTGAGTGTGCTCCGGGCTGAGACCCTGGTGACGCTGGACTTCACCTCCCGCATCATTGACTTCTTCACGGTGCACAGCACACGGCCTGAGGACGGTGTGTGCCCTGCCCTCCCCGCCCCATGCCCTGTGCGCCTGGCCACTGGGCTCACCTAGCCCTTGTCCTGCAGAGTTTGATGAGCCCCAGGCCCTGGCCGTGCTGCTCGAGGAGGAGCTGGTGGTGCTCGACCTGCAGACGCCCGGCTGGCCCGCCATGCCTGCCCCGTACCTGGCCCCACTGCACTCGTCCGCTATCACCTGCTCCGCGCACGTCGCCAATGTCCCCACCAAGCTGTGGGCCCGCATCGTGAGTGCTGGTGAGCAGCAGAGCCCGCAGCCTGCCTCCGGCGCCTCGGTATGTGCCCAGGGCCTCCTGCAGGGCGAGGGTTTGGGGAGGGCTGGGGGTTCGAGGCTCTGCCCAGGCACGGGCCCAGAGCGAGGGATGTGGCAACATACACAGGGAATTTAGTGGCAGTTTGGGCCCTGGGTGCCCAGCCCAGGGTGAGGAGAAGGTATTTGCCCTGACCTCCCACTTCCATATATGTGCCTCCCTCTCCCAGAGCTGGCCCATCACTGGGGGCCGGAACCTGGCCCAGGAGCCATCCCAGCGAGGGCTGCTGCTGACCGGGTAGGCAGACACATGTGTTATGTGGCCAAGCACCGGTGTGACGTGTGTGTGTGTATGGGAGGGCAGTCGGGGCCTGGTGCAGTCCCTGCAGGTACAGGAGAGCCTGTCGGGCCTGGTGGGTACTGACCTGCCCCGTGAGTCAGGCCCCGCCCCTGGTGGAACAGCCATCCCCTCCTGCAGGGTGGATTGGGGTGAACCCTCCCTAGATCCTGGTTTAAGGTCCCGCCCTGCCCTGCCTTTTGGTCCGGGACTGAGCTCCACCCACCCAGCCTGCCCTGGGACCGGAAAGTCTGGGCTGGCCCACGCCACTCTGCCCTGGGCTGGTGCTGCAGAGCCCAGCCTGGGCCTGGCGGGCACTGACGTGCCCAGTGACTCAGGTCCCAACTTCCTGCCTTGCCCCTGTTGCCTGCCTGTGCTGGGACCCTCAGGCTCTGGCTCCACTGTCCCCTCCCCTGCTGGAGAACTCCTACTCAGGGCTTTGGAAGTGTCCCAACCAGCCCCAGAAACTCAGGCACCTTTTCACACCCTGGCTCTGGGCTCTCACCATGGTGCAGAGGCCCCTGACATGAGCCCTGCAGCTGTGTTCTGAGGCTGCACCCCAGATTTGTCTGCTCCTGCCCCCCACTTCCCTTCCCTGCTTCCTCCCAGCCTTCCCAGGCTTCCTGCTGCTCTGCCTACATGGCTGCCTCATGCCCCAGATGATCCTTCTGCTCTGTGACTAGCTCCCGATCACCTTTCCTGGATGCGCCCGTAGTCCTCTCTTCCCTGCATTTTCTCCTCTACCATCTCCTGCTCGTCACACTGGTGATTATTTCTGCACCTTTTCATCCTGTTTGAGAGGCCCAGGTGCATGGGGTCTGGCTTACAGTAGGCGCTCAGTCTGTTCGCTCTCTACAGTAGATGCCTCCTTGTGTGCTGTGTGCCGTGGGAGTCTGGTCAGTGCTTGGCATCTGCAGTGCGTGCTCAGTGAGTGCTCACAGGATGAGTGGCTGGGGAGGTGCAGGGGGACCAGGGGCGGGGCTGACGGCGCCTTCCCTGCAGCCATGAGGATGGGACCGTGCGGTTCTGGGATGCCTCTGGCGTGGCCCTGCGGCCCCTCTACAAGCTCAGCACAGCTGGCCTCTTCCAGACAGACTGCGAGCATGCCGACAGCCTGGCCCAGGCCGCTGAGGACGACTGGCCCCCCTTTCGCAAGGTGGGCCCCTCCCCCAGCCCTGGGGACCTGGGCCTAGTCCTGCCCTGAGTCCTCACTCCCATCCTGCCCCCCAGGTGGGCTGCTTTGACCCCTACAGTGACGACCCTCGGCTCGGTGTGCAGAAGGTGGCCCTGTGCAAGTACACGGCCCAGATGGTGGTGGCTGGCACTGCGGGCCAGGTACGGCGGAAGTGGCCTCGGGGTTGGGGTCTCTAAGGGCTTTCTGGAGGAAGTGGGTCTACCCAGGGTGCGGCTCCAGGTGGGGATGGCTGGGGTGAGGCCAGCCAGGGAAGTGGAACCTATTGGGGGCCTTGAGTCTAGACGCTGCTCTTGGGGAACCATGGAGGGTTGGGGCTGGGCTTGAGAGCGCAGATGTAAAGTGAGCCCTTGGAGAGTAGGCACTGGCAGGGCTCTGTCACCACGGTGCCCCGAGCACCCACATGGTACATACATGTTCCATGGGGATATACTGTTACATGGGAGACCAGCTAGTGGGAAGGACTTTGCTGCAAAGGCCAGTGGCTCATGCAGTATACACAAGGGGCTCAGTGTGTGCTTATGGCTAAATGGAGACAGGCTTGCAGGGTGGGTGGGATATTTGGCTCATAAAAAACAAGACAGCAGGTCTTGGTCACTGTCACATTCCCTGTAGTGCTCAGCAAAGGCCCTGGTACACAGTAGGCATTCAATAAGTGCTTATTAAGTAGATGAACTAGAGACAATACCAGGACTACCCTAACAGGGGCTTGGCAGACTCAGGCGGGGCCTGGGTGCTTCTATCTTCCTCCATGCTGACCCCTCCCCTGCCCTGGCTACGGACTCAGGTGCTGGTGCTGGAGCTCAGTGACATGCCCTCAGAGCAGGCGGTTAGTGTGGCCAGCGTGGACCTCCTCCAGGACCGAGAGGGCTTCACGTGGAAGGGCCATGAACGGCTGAGTCCGCGCATGGGGCCGTTGCTGTGGCCTGCTGGCTTCCAGCCCCGAGTGCTGGTTCAGTGCCTGCCCCCGGCTGCTGTCACCGCTGTCACGCTCCATGCCGAGTGGAGCCTCGTGGCCTTTGGCACCAGTCACGGCTTTGGCCTCTTCGACTATCAGCGCAGGAGCCCGGTGCTGGCCAGGTGTGTGTGGGGTGGGGCCGGAGCCTGGTGAAGCGGGGTCTCTACTTCCCCTTCCCTGCCCCAGCCTCCTTTGGGGGTTCTAGTGTTTCCCTGCACCTGTCTGGGCCTCAATTTTCCCTTTTTAATATCTGAGGCGGTGACAGTAGGGTGATCTGAAAGTGCTCTTGCTCTCCAGCAGCTCTGTTTTCATGGGAAGTGCCACTGGAGAGTTTTAAGCCCCAGCTGCTGGGTTGGCAACCAGCGTCCCTGGGCCTCTGGCTCCTGACCCAGGGGACCAGCGGGAACACAGTGGCCACTCCGGGAATGTGCCCTGTGGCCTGGCTGACGTCTGCCTGTCCGCAGGTGCACGCTTCACCCCAACGACTCTCTGGCCATGGAGGGACCACTGTCCCGGGTCAAGTCCCTCAAGAAGTCTCTGCGCCAGTCTTTCCGGCGTATCCGCAAGAGCCGAGTCTCGGGCAAAAAGCGGGCTGCTAATGCCACCAGCAAGGTGAGCTGGAGCTTGGTGCCTGGGTACCACCTGTCTGCCTCTGTGGGCTGGGCATGGATGGCCCCAAGGCCATTGTGTGCTCACTGCGGCTGCCCCGGCCAGGATGATGAGGATGGGCTGGGGAGGGTGTGCCGGGCTGTTGGGCACCGTGTTGCGGGGCGCCGGCAGGGCATGGGGGAGGCGGCGTTCTGGAGCCTGCTGCCCCTCCAGTTGCAGGAGGCCAACGCACAGTTGGCTGGGCAGGTGTGCCCCCACGACGTGGAGATGACCCCAGTGCAACGCCGCATCGAGCCTCGTTCCGCTGATGACTCCCTTTCCGGTGTTGTCCGCTGCCTCTATTTCGCTGACACGTTCCTTCGAGATGGTGAGACTGGGGTGCAGACTGTGGGGATGGGCCTCAGGTGGCCATCTGGGCCATGCAGGAGGGGGTGGGACCATGTCTTCCGCGAAGCAGGGAAGCTGACCATTTGCCGGAGCTGGTCGCCCCCATACAGTCTCCCCTAGAATTTCCACCTGTAAGGGGTTGGTGAGTGAGCTAAGAGGGCCTCTAAGACCCGAATGGGGAGAAAGGAGCCCAAGATGTGGAGGTGGAGGGTGCAGGGGTCAGCCAGCACCGTCGGCTGTGGCGGGCACGTGTCTGGGAGGCTGCTTGGGCCAGAGGTTGAGAGGAGGTTCTCTATAGAGCGACGCAGTCCACTCTACTAACCTGTACCTTGGGTAATAGAGAATTTTGACTCATACACGGAACTAGAGAGGAGTCCAGTCACCTCGACACCCAGCCTGGTGCCACCACCTGTCTGCAGCTGCTGCACCCGTCCCCACCCCACACTGTTGTGTTTTGTTTTGTTTTGTTTTTTAAGATTTTATTCATTTATTTGACACAGAGAGCGATCACAAGTAAGCAGAGAGGCAGGCAGAGAGGAGGAAGTAGGCTTCTTGCTGAGCAGAGAGCCCGATGCGGGCCTCAATCCCAGGACCCTGAGATCATGACCTGAACTGAAGGCAGAGGCTTTAACCCACTGAGCCACCCAGATGCCTCACTCTGTCATTAAATGAAAACCTGTGAGTGAGGACTTTGAGTGTGTGTCCAGGGTGTCACCCACAGCCAGAGTCCTCGCGTTGCACTCCATGGAACCGATGCTGGTTCCGGGCACCTTTGGCTTCTGGTGCCCTTCTCCATTCATCTCAAAAAAGCCTTTTTACATTTGATGTCGGGTCAGCATCTAGTCAGACTGCACTTGGCATCTGAGTGGACTTCAGGTCCCTGAGTCTGCGAGGAAAGCACCCCCCTCAGGTGTCATTTATGTGTTGGGGATCCTCTCCAGTGACCCTTCTCACCGACTGGACATGGTAGCCCCTGGGCCCTTACTGTGTGCTGCTGTCTTGGTGAGAAGGCCGAGGGGATGGGCGCGGCTTCCCAGGGGCTCAGTGTCATGGGTCGGGGCAGTGTGTTGAATTGCTGACTTTTCCCTGAGGTTTGGCTCCCCCTGACAGTAGCTGCTGAGGCCGTGGGTTCCTCAGGGCACAGCAGTGACTGGCGGCTTCTGCTAGCTCCTGCCGGCTCCCGCACATTCAGTTCTGATTGTGCACTGAGGGACCCAGTTTCAGAGTTTCAGCTCATGCCGGGAAAGCTGGCCAAACAGCATGCCCGGGGGCCCCAGTTCCTTTCAGGCCAGCCCAAGGGCTCTGTGTCTGGCTGTGAGGCAGCAAGCGCCCCGAAGGGGGTGGGCCATGGCCTGCTGGAGCACGTCTGCGGGGTGAGGGTGGATCTGACCTGTTGCTAGGGCTAGTGAGGGCACATGGTGGCGCTGGGGGGTGCTCAGGGCTGTGTGGTGGGCCTCTGTCCCTGAGCGGGGGGCTGAGGGGGCCGCGGGACGAAGTTGGAGAGGCCCAGGCGTAGTTTGGGTGTCTGTGGACGTCTCAAGGCCATTCCCACTTGTGCGGGCCGCTGTATCCCCAGCCCCGCGTTTCTTCAGCAGTATGGGGAAGGTACCTCATGGGCTGGTGGAGACCCCAGGGATGAGGGACAGGAGAGAAGTGGTTCTGGGGCCTTGGGTGGGAAGGGGAGCAGCTCACGGGGCGTAGGCGACAGCCCCCCTCACCAGCCTGGCCTTCCGCAGCGGCCCACCACGGACCCACCATGTGGGCGGGCACCAACTCGGGCTCTGTGTTTGCCTACGCACTGGAGGTGCCGGCAGCGGCGGGCGGCGAAAAGCGACCCGAACGGGCAGTGGAGGCTGTGCTGGGCAAGGAGGTGCAGCTGATGCACCGTGCCCCTGTGGTGGCCATCGCCGTGCTGGATGGCCGCGGCCGCCCACTGCCTGAGCCCTATGAGGCCTCCCGGGACCTGGCACAGGCCCCTGACATGCAAGGCGGCCACGCTGTGCTTATCGCGTCTGAGGAGCAGTTCAAGGTAAGCCCCCAGGGAGACCCTCCAGGCTCCTGCCCAGACGCCATTGGACCCTTTAGAAACTCTACTCTAAACCCCCATCTACTGAGACCCCCTCCTCCTGCCCGAGACACCTCTAGCTAGCACAGGTGCCCCCTGCAGAACCCAGACGCTCCCTCAGCCGGCCGCAGCCCCTCAGGACCCTCCTGCCTCAGTGAGTGCCCGCCAGGACCCTCTGAGCACTCCTTGGGGGCTCTGCCTGGCTGCAGGTCGGGATCAGAGGGGAGAGCAGCTGCCTGACCCTTACACCCCAGTGTGGTTGGTTTAGCCACAGATGGCGGGGCCCCAGGAGGTTTCTGGGAGCAGTGTGAGGCCTGGGGGGAGTGTGAGGAGAGGGTAGCTTGGGGCGGGCCAGTGCCCAGGCAGATGCAGCCCTGTGGGCAGGGATGCAGGCCCAAGTGGCAGGCTGGGTTTGGGATGGGGGCCGCTACCTGCATCTGGGACGACAGGCCCTACTCACCGGCCGCCTGCCCGCCGCCAGGTGTTCACACTACCCAAGGTGAGCGCCAAGACCAAGTTCAAGCTGACGGCCCATGAGGGCTGTCGCGTGCGCAAGGCGGCACTTGCCACGTTTGCCAGCGTGGCCTGTGAGGACTACACGGAGACCTGCCTGGCCTGTCTCACCAACCTGGGCGATGTGCATGTGTTCTCGGTGCCTGGCCTGCGGCCCCAGGTGCACTACTCCTGCATCCGGAAGGAGGACATCAGTGGCATTGCTTCTTGTGTCTTCACACGCCACGGCCAGGGTGAGGGGAAGGCTTCCTGGGACCAGCAGCCTGAGTGGGGCTAGGAGGGTTGTTGGGGAGTGTCGGCAGAGAGGGGGCCCCAGGGCGGGTGTGGGACCAGCCAGCAGAGGCCAGGGATGGCGGGGAGGCCACTGAGGGGGTTGTGGTTGGAGCCCCACCCCTAACTGCCCCACTTCTTGCCCACCCACCCAGGTTTTTACCTCATCTCTCCATCGGAGTTCGAACGCTTCTCTCTGAGTGCCCGGAACATCACAGAGCCACTTTGCTCTCTGGACATTAGCTGGCCCCGAGATACCAGCTGTGCCAGGTGCATGGAGTGCCCAGCCCAGGAGGGCTCTCATCCCTGTGCTCTGACTCTGCATGGAATGAGGGTGGCACCCCTCTCTGGTCCTGGGACCTGGGAGAGGGAGGGCAAGGGCTGACACTCCTAGGGCACCCATCATGGCCCTATCTCTGCAGCTACAGGCTCCGAGAATCAACCAAGCTGAGCCAGGCCAATGGGACCCCGGGCATCGTTCTGGCCTCACGGAGTCGCGATGGAAGCCCAGATCCTGGCCACAGCAGGGGAGCTGGTAAGGGGCCTGGGGTGGGAAATGAAGGTGGCAGGCAGCAGCCTGGCCCTGACTACAAGCCTGGGATGGGGCAGGCCAGGCAGGAGAGGGCTGGAGGTCAGCCCGTGGTCCCAAGCCTAACTATGGGCTGGCTTTGGGTCTGGATCCTCAGGTCCCCAGAGGTGGAAGGTGGAAGGCCAAGGGGGCGTGGGGCTCCGGGGAGGGGCTGATCACTTCGTCCCTGCAGACACCCCAGAGCTGCCTGAGGCCATGCTGTCGCCCATGTCCATTGACTCAGCCACCAGTGCAGACACCACACTGGACACGACAGGGGACATTACAACGGAGGACGTGAAGGATTTCCTGGGGTGAGGCAGGTGGGCGGGCGGGTCCGCCGGAGGGGCTCCCTTGGCTCCCCAGCCTCCACCTCGCACCCTTTGGCCTCCCTTCTGTCAGAGCTGGGCACGGAGGCCCGAGGAAAGGGCTGGTCCCAAGACCTTCTGAGCACCGCCCCCCTCCCCCCAGCTCTTCAGAGGAATTGGAGAAGAATCTGAGGAACCGGACAGAAGATGAGCCTCGAGCCTGTGCCATCCTGATCAAATAAGGTGCTGCAGCCTTGGGGCCCTGGGTCTGCCTGCTCCTTCCTGTTCGACAGCCCTGATTTTCATACCCGTCTTAGAAAAACTGGGCTGGAATGTCAGCCCCTGGATGTCGTTGGTGGTGTTGAACTGGGCCCAAGCAATCTGCTTCGGAGTGGTGGCAGCTGGGGGCTCGGGGGCTCGGGGGCTCGGGGGCTGCGGGTGAGACTCCCAGGCTTATGTGGTTGGGTCTGGCCCAGTGAGAAGGGCCTGGGTCTGGGGTTCGCATCTGGGGCCCCTTCGATCTGCCCCACCTATTGGCTGCCTGGTGCCCCAGCTCCCTCCTCCTCTTGTTGGGGCACCCTTAGTGCAGCCTGATGTGGGCACTGCTCAGTCTCAGCAAACCCGCCTCCCACCGTCACTGCAGGACCCTTGCCCCTAAGAGGGTAGGGGCAGCGCGGGGGCCCCCAGCAGCCAGGCCATCTGCCCCTCTGGGCCTCCCTTTCTCTTGACCCTTCTTCTCTTCCTTTACCAGGAAGGCCACAACTGTTTGGCTTCTGACCACCCTGCTTGGAGCTGGGATCCAGGACTCCCTGGCCCCTTTGCATAGAGCCACACCTTCTAACCTGTGGCCTCCAGCAGGACCTGCTCACCCCACCCCGGGGTGGAGGGGAGCTGTGGGCCTGGAACTCAGCCCCGAGCCTCCAGGCTGGATTCGCAGTGGCCCCTCCTCTGGGCACCTGGCGACCTGGAGGCCAGGTGCCATGGGGAGAAGATAGCTCGGGCTAGCAAGCCCACGCCACCTCCTACTCAACACACCGTCCTTCCCCATTCCCTTTACAAAGAATATTTTTCTAACGCCTGTGCCGAGTTGGACAGGCATTTCTATAACTATTTTGGTACTTGCTCCTGGACCTCCACCCCCCAGTCTGTGCACGAATGCACGTGTGGGTGTGTGTGTGTGCGTGTGCACGCGTGCGACTGGGAGCTCTCTGGGCCCCCACTGGAGTCCAGTCTGTGTGTGTGTGTGTGTGTGTTGGGAGGGGGGTCGGCCAGGATAGGTTTCCCTGTAGATTATACCTTGGGGTTTTTTTTCCTGTCATTTTGTTAAGATTAGCGCTGTTTTAATATTAAAAATACTGATTTTTAATATTGAAAATAAAAGCATTTAATATCTCTTAAAAGGCAACCACACTGCTTTCTCTCTGGTAGGGAGTGGGCATCACAGAGGAGCTCCCATATGAGGGACTCCAGAGCCCAGAGGGCCTGGGTCAGGGGCTCCCCTCACCCCAGTACTGCTTGGGCTGCGCTGCTGGGGACTGGCACTGGGGGAGGGCAGCCAAGCAGGGGCTGCCACCCACACACAGCCTCTGCTGGCAGCAATGGTCAGGGACCCTCCCCGGCCCCAAGCTTGGAGCTGCGACGGGTGCTGTGGGCAGGGGGCACTTGCTGCGCTAGGCCAGAGACTTGCGGAAGGTGCTCCAGGCATGGAAGCAGCGAATGAAGGCATGCTGCTCATTGCCCTTGCGGACCAGGCGCAGGCGGCGCGGCTGCTCGTGCTCTTTGGATCGCATGTGCTGGATGTACACCTGGGCGACCGGATGGGGTGTGAGCACTGGGGAAGGTCCTCGCAACCCTCCCCCCCGAGCCCAGACCTGGCCTTCCCAGGCACCCGGCTCACCTGGCAGGCCTTCAGACTCAGTTTGATCTCCACCTGGCTTGTCTGGGTCCCCACCCACATGTAGACCTGTGGGAACAGCAAGATGGGGTCTCAGCTTCCAACCCAGCTGTGGCTGGGCTCCCTGGGCTAGGTCAGTGGGAGGGAAGGGGCTGTACCTCTTGGCCATTGTCCAGCAGCATGATGTCATCATCCGCCAGATCATCCTGGCAGAAATCTGAGCACTTCTCCGTCACTGCAAAGTAGCCCTTCTCATTGGAGCACCTGCAGGTTGAGGGTCGGGGAGAGGCTATGAGGGTGGCAGGTGCAGGCCGGGCCCCAGGAGGAAGCTGGACAGGGGTCTGGGCTCTGGCCTCACCGGAAGAGCCTGGTATGCTTCATGTACTCTGCGTCATCATCATAGGGCTTCTGGGCCCCGATGCCCACCCAAAAGAAGTTCTCGGGCTCCTCGCCTTCGTTGATGACCTATGGGAGAGGGTCCATCTGGCCCAGGGCCCCGTCTGCTCCCGCGGGGCTGCCTACACACCCACCACCCACCCTTGTCACCTGCTTGCTGTAGGAGGCATCAAACATGGTGTTCAGGATATCTTCCGCCAGCTTGGCCTCGTCTGGGTCCGACGCCCGGCCCACCCACGCGTACACGATGCCCTGGTTGTCCTCACTCTCAAAGGGAACCTGAGGAGTGTCCCCCAGCGTCAAGTTGGGGCCAGCCCACGGCCCCTCACCCTGCTCCACAGTCCCAGCCACACCCACATTCCCACCTTGAGGATGAAGCAGAACTCCGAGTTGAGGAGGCTGGAGTCGGTATTAATCTGGATGCACCTAGGGGGTGGGAGGTGTCAGCAAGGGGTCCTTGCTGACCACTGACCCCCACCTGCGCACCGCAATGCCCTCCCCCCAGCCAGGCACCGGGTACAGAGAGCGCTGCCATTGGTGCGAATCTGGTAAAGGCTGGGTTGCTGGGCACCCTGAGCAGCCTTCCTCTTGCCCCGGTGGATGATGAACTTTCTCTTGAAATGGGACAGGAACTTGGGGTTCTCCTGCTGCTGCGTCATGCGTACCACCTAGAAGTATGGAAGCCTTAGGGGCAGCTCCCTGGACACAGCCTCCCCTCCTCGTCCCCTCAGACCTCTCTGGTTGCTATGGGGGCGTGGCCTGGAGCAGGGGGCGTGGCATACACACCTCTAGCTTGCCAGGGAAGAGGCTCTCGAATTTCTTCTGCAGACTGAAGGTGAAGGTGAGCCAGCCCATGTTGGAGGCTTCCCGGCCCTGCCAGAAGTACACGATGCACTGGAAGTCCTCCTCAGGCTGCTTCTCCTCTGCCTCAGCTGCTGCCTCCTCGCCTTCTTTGCCCTCCACTCCTGCCTGTTCCTCTTCCTTCTCTTCCTTCTTCTCCTTCTCCTCCTCCTCCTCATACTCCACGGGGACCCAATACCTGAGGGATCAGAGGACGGTAAGTGGGGGGTGGGGCAGGCCTTGAGGCCCCTAGCTCGGGCCAGACGACGACGGGCCGTGGTGGCACCTGCAGAGGAAGACGTAGCAGTCCTGCGTGTAGAAGTGACCGAACTCCTCCTCTGGCAGCCTCGCAAACTTCTTGCCCTCGAGCACAAAGCCCTCCATGCCATCCAGGTCCTCATTCCACTCCTCCATCAGCTGCTCGGCCTGCATGGGACTGCCGCTAGTGACAGGGCAAGGCCCCGCACGGAGCCCCTTCCCATTGAGGCAGCGCCCAGCAGAGTCCACCCCACCCCACCTCGCCCCCACCCCCACCTCTGCCAGAGCCATGGGTGGCTGTCGCGGCAGGAACAGCGCGGTGAGATCAGCCTTCATCTGATCTTTCTTCTGCACATCGCGCTTCACCTTCCCGGTGAGTCCCGGGCCCTGCAGCACAGCCTCCGCGTTGCGCGTGTAGTCTACTGTCAACACATCGTCCCAGTTCTTGAACTTGGCCTTGAACACCTGCCGAAAATGCACAAAAGACAGCTGGCCAGAGGCTTAGGGGCGGGCCTGGGAACATGGGGCGGGGGCTCGCTGTGGAAGGGCGGGGCCTGGCAGGGTCCAGGGGAGGCACTGGGGGCGTGGCCTGTGAGGGCTGGGCCGCACTCCACACCTGCGCCTCGGTGCCCTCCAGGCTGCGGCTGACAGCAGCATGACGTGGCCTGTGCAACATCCCGCACAGCTCCTGGCCCAGCTTGAGGGCAGCAGCGCGCACTAGGCGCGGGGATTTGCGGCCCAGCCAGATGAACACGTCCGACCAACAGTCCAGGATGTATACGCAGCGTGTGTCCAGCAGGCTCTGCAGCTGCAGGGCAAAGGCTGGAGGTGAAGGCCGATGTCGGCCCACCAGCGAAGGATCCCGGACCCGTGTCCTCCTCCCTCCATGTCTCACCAGCCGCATTCTAGGCAGCAGTTCCACCTTGGGACGGGTCTTATGTTCCACAGAGAGCTTGTAGTTGATCTGCGGCAGCTCCAGATAGCCCAGGCCCAGGCCCACCTGGCAGCAGGAAGGGGTGGGCATGGCAGGGGCGGGGTCTAGAGCACAGGAGTCCCACCCCCTGCAGCCCCCTGCTTTGGAGTCTGGCCCTTTCCCTGCTTTGGGTACTCAGTACCACTGCCTGCTCCTCTTTGGACCCCCATTTCTTCCCTCCACCAATGTTTGGAGGACATTCTATCAGTGGAAGGGCTTTTAAATGATGCCTTCCCTAGGCCTGTCCTCTTCGGGTCCTTACTGTGATTCCTAATTCTGTCTTCTTGCTTGCAACACCCCTAAGGGCTTCCTGTCATCTAGAGAATTAAGACCAGGTTCTCATAGTCTAACGCTACTTCTCATGGTCTCACTCAGAACCAGCCTTTAGACCTTTGCTCTGGCTACTTTCTGCCAGAAGGTGGCACCCTCTCCCCACCAAAGTCCAGATGAAGCTCATAGCCAGCACAGTGGTGCCCCGCAGGAGCTAGTCCAGCACTAACCGCAGCGCGCCACCGCCCCCAACTCCCCGTACTATAGCTCACCTTATACAGCTTAGGCTGAGGTGGCCAGAAGTCATCAGGCACGTGCTTCTTGATCTCGGAGGGCTCCCCACCCAGTGCCTCCCAGAACTCTGGGGGCTCCTGACCTTGCACCAGCAGAGTGATCTCTGCCTTCCCTTTCCGCTCGTTCTTGTTAATTTTTTCTGCAAAGAGCCTTGGCGGGGGAGTGGGAGTGCAAAGCCCTTAGTGAGTCCCTTCTTAGGTGACAATCTGTCTTTGCAGAAAATACCCCACCATGTCCTCATACCTGGCCTTGGTAGTGCTATTCAGTGTGGCCTGGGTCCCCCGCCACACGTAAATGTCCAGCCCTTGATCCAGCAGGAAAACAAACCTGGATGGGAGGGACAGAAAAAGCAGTGATGGGCATGGGCAGCGATTGCCCTCATGCCCTTGACCCTGACCCAAATCCCTCATTATGGGGTTTAGCACCCTTACTGCTCCTGCCGAACTTGATAAGAAAGGGATTAAAAGAGTGTCTGGAAGGTCTTTTTTTTCTAGAACCCAAAACTGCTCCCCACTACTGGGGAGGAGGTATGGGCTCAAGCACTCCCCCTGGAGACATGGGGGCCTACCTTGGGTCCAGAGAGGACCCCTTGAGAGGCACAGGCTCCAACTTGATGTTCTTTTTCCCATACACGCGGTACATCCTAGGGGGAAGAGCAAGAGTGACTGGGGAGGGGGGGAAGGGAGGGCCAATTCAGCCCTAACGCCCTTCTCCCCAATCCTTCCCAGCTGAGTCCAGGTCAACGCCAGCCACGCCACGCCCCCTCACCTGGTGACATAGTGCGTGTCCTCCACAGTGTAGAAGCCACTGGCTGTTCCACCCTCAATGTAGGAGATGTCATTGTCAAACACCTGTGTGTGTGAGGGTGTGGGCCTGCATCACTGAGCCATCCTCTTCCCCTACCAGACACCCCATCAGGAGGACAGAGTTGTGTATGGGTGGCTCAAGTGCTGTATATTCGTGATGAAGGTAGAAGAAATAAAAGGAATAAGACCAGTGTCTATAAACAAACGCATACTAGAGTGTTAAGATGTACGAAAATACACGTTCACTGCTGTTAAGGTTTAGATATGCACAACACGTTGAGATGTGTGAGTATCAGGGCACAGAACCAAGCAGATTTGTGCAAGAGGGCAAGGGCTGAATCAGGGTAAAATCTTCGGTAGATGGGTGTCCACACAAAACCAGCTGGCCAAGAGGACAGCACAACTTGCTCACACTGCTGACTCAGGGTCCAGTCCTGGGCCCCGTCCTCTTGGTGCCCAGCCAGCAGCCGCACCTGGGTGCTATTGGTCCCAGCTCCCCGCCTCTCTCTTGGCTCCCCTGGCCCAGCCTCCCCACCTTTGGCTCTCCTGATCCTGCTGTCTGCCTGAGGTCTCAAGCCCTGCCACCACCTTTGGTCTCAAGCAGTGTGAGCCAGAGGTCTTCGTCCCGCCCACCATCCCCGCCCCGGCTCTCGACCACGCCCATTTCCTGGCCCCGCCCCACCCAGGCCCGCCCCTCTGGCTGGCACCTGCAGGAACTCCTCGCTCTCTTCGCCCATCTCCTCCCGCACAGTGCGGCACTCCGCACCCAGGTAGTTGCGCAGGTTCACAGCGTGGATGGCAGAGCAAGCCTTCTTGTCCAGTGTGGCCTCCCCGCCGATCCAGTAGTAGATCTCCCAGTTCAGAGAGCCACTGTCATCCAGAAAGGTCTGGGGGCGGGGCACAGACCCAGTCAGGCCTTGCCAGGGCATCCTGGCTTCTGGGATCACCCCACAGAGGTCGCTGGAGCTGCCACAGACCCCCAGGGCAGGTGGCGCTGATTCACCTCTGCCTGGGCCACCGCCATCCGGCCCCTGGTGCTAAGTCTTCCCTCCCACCTTTCCTCAGTAAACAAAATGGTGGAGCTGCAGATTTGGAGCCTCTAAGATAAGGTTTCTGGGGGTCACAGCCCCCAGCAACATGCCCAACCCTCACCTTGAGCACAATGTAGCAGTCAGCCTCATAGAACTTGCCATGGAAGGCTTCCTCCACCAGCACAGGCACAAAGTTCTCAATCTGCCAGATGGTCAGACCAGGCAGCTGGCCCACGTCCTCCGTGAAGAACTCAGAGTAGTCAAGGCGTGGCTTCTCCAGGCCCTGGTCCCAGCGCCGTGCCTTGGCCCCAGGGGCTCGGGCGTCAGTATACTCCTGGGGTCACAGTCAAAGGCATGGCTTTGCCTTTACACAGCTACTCAAACTGACCTATTTGCTACCCACCTCAGGGCCTTTGCACGGGCTGTTCTCACTACCCAGGACCCACTCTCCCTCTTGGACTTGGCCACAGTCTATCTTAAGTAGAGCCTAGGGTCACTTACACCTGTCCCAGCCCCTGGCCTGGCTTACCTCCTGCTTTTTGTTCTTCTCCTGGGCCACATCTGACATGCCCTTCAGCACCTGCTTAGCCTGGTCATCCTGTGCTGAGTCCTTGCGCCTCCGGAGCCGCATCTTACGAGCCAGGGGGTCCTTGGGCCCGCTTCCTGCTGGGGGTGTGGGGGTGGTAGTAAAAGGCTGGACCCTAGCTGGGCCCACCCCCTCGGGCATCCATTCCACCAGGGGCCAACCCGATGCACCAGGATCCAGAAGACGTGGGGGTCCCACCCAATGTACAGATGGGTAACTTGAGTCCCAGAGAAGCATGTCCTCAGCATCCCAGTCAGATGTGCTCTGCTTACCAGCTGCTGCCGCAGCCACTGTAGCAGGTGAGGCACCTGCCAGCCGCAGCTGGTTCTGCAGCGAGAAGTCGATGTTGTACCACTCAGCGGCGCGGTCCATGGGCTTGGGAGGCATGACCAGGTTGGGGTTCTCCCGCATGTCCAGGACCTGCCTCGTAGAGTGAAGAGAGGTGGCACTGAACCCGAATTCTACCTCGTGGTCACACTGGCCCGGCTTTCTGGCTCTTGGTAGCCAGGGGCCTGGGCTCGCATCCCAGCTCTGCAGCCACCCGTCAGGGCTCTGTCTTTCCCATCTGTGAAATGCGACCTTGTGGGCTGGCCATGGGGCTTAGAGGATGCCATTGAGCACGGTATGGACATGGGTGTGGTTCACCCTCTCCCTTCCGTTGCACTGGCACCCCTCCAAGGGTCTCCGCCGGGTCCCCCTGCTCCAGTGACACCGCCTTGTCCAGTTTTTCCTGTGGGGCCGTCGTCACCTCCAGCCTCCCCCTTGGGCCCCTCCCCCCACTCCGCACCGGCCCTGGCCTGCCCAGACCTCGATCTCCGTCAGGAAGTGGATGGCCTCCGGGAGGGTCACCAGGCGGTTCTTGTTCAGAACAAGCTTCTTCAGCTTTGAGCACCTGTCGGGACAGAGCCAGAGCCTCAGGGGGGTGACAGATGAGGTGTGAGGGGAGGCAGGGAGCCTTCTGGGCTTGGAGATGGGGGGCTAGAGAAGGCCAGTGGAGCCAAGCAGCCCCACTAGTTAAGACACCAGTTGGTACAAACAGGCCGAGAATGCCAGGAGAGGCTGAAGCAGCTGGAAGAAGAGTCTCCTCACAGCTAAGCGGCAGGCAAGGACTTGCGGTGACCACTACAGAACAGCACTTTTCAGCGTGGCCTTCTGCAGAAATAAAGGCCCCTGGATATGAACCAAAGGACGCTAAAATACTATTCTGCCCTCAGATTAGCTTGGAAGCCACTGAAGGGCCCTCTGTTCTGAGTCCCGAGGAGGCCACGCTTGTGGACACTGTGACCTCCAGAGGGAGACGCAGGTAGCGCTGTGTCCCAAACTCTCGCAGCAGAGGAGCCCCTCCAGCCTCATCCCTGTCAGTGTCTTCCCACACTGCCGTGTGGCACCCACATTAGGACTGTATGGGTTTCCACTGCAAAGCCGAATTAACCCGTCCATTTTGCACGATGCGCAGAGGGCGCAGGGTGGGTTCTGGCTACGGTGTGGGGTCTTCTGAACCATAAGGCCCCTCCCCCACCCACACTCGCCCAGCACCTGCACAGGCTCTCAGGGATCAGCTCCAGGTTGTTGTTGGCGGCCATGAACTCCTCTAGGCTGGTCAGCTTGCCGATGCCTGAGGGCAGCCCGTCAAAATCCAACTTGTTGGAGTTCAGGTAAAGCTTCTTCAGCTTAGTGAGTTTGCAAATGGCAGACTGGGGGTAGGGGGCGACACAGGCGCGGGGGGACAGGGGTCAGGGGCAGGAGTCAGGGCAGCTCAGCAGCCTTCCCTCTCCCACCCTGGGCCTGCTCGTACAGGCAGCGAGGTGAGCTGGTTGCGGGAAAGGTTCAAGGTCTCCACATGCACCCACTGGTCAATGCACAGGGACAGCTCCGTGATCTGGTTGCTGCTGAGGTTGAGACGGCGCAGGCTGGGGAGGGTGTACAGGCACTCGGGCACCCGCGTCAGGTCGTTGCAGGACAGGTCCACATCTGAGGTGTAGGGGTGGGGGGGCATATAACCAGGGGCCCCTGCAGCCAGCTCCTGGGGCAGGGACCCTAACATGAGCCCCACCTTCTCCACCCCTTTCAGGCTCTGTGGTCTTGAGCAAGTGACTTAATCTCTCTGAGCCTCGGCTTCTCCGTCTGGAAAAACCTCCGCACACTGGGGGCGGGTCTAGGCATCAAGCCAGTGCTGGTAACCTGGAGTTAGCACTAGTTGGCATGATAATGAAAGAAACGGATCACTGCATCCTTTTCCCTCCAGGAGGTGGCCAGGAGAGCAGGGCCATTCCTCCACAAGGAAGCCAGGGACCTGAGGGGCCAGAACCCACAGAGACCACCCAGGGACTGCCCACCTGCAAGGTTGCTCAGGCCCTCCAGGCTGGTGGGGAGGTTGCTCTGGGTGCGCTGCGTGTTCCGCAGGTGTAGGGTCTGCAGAGCCGTCAGAGCTGGGAGCTGCCTGCAGGGAGAGGCGAGAGCACGGGGCTGAGCAGGGCTGAGCAGCCCAGGCTGGGGGTGGCTGTGGCATCGGGGAGACAGAACACTGGACTGAGGTAGGGCCTGACACTCTGGAAGGATGGGGCCGGCCCCCACGGGAGGGGTGGGGGTGTGGAGGGCCTGGGGTGGGCTCTGGAGGGGTGTGGTGTGCAGGGGTGCCCACCGGAGCTGTGCATGCAGCAGCGGGTTCCCGTTGAGCACAAGTGTCTGTAGGTGTACCAGGCGGCGCATTTGTGGGGGCAAGCTCTCCAGGCGGTTCTCACTGAGGTCCAGGTACAGCAGGTCGGTGAGGTTGATGAAGAGCTGGTTGGGGATGGCGTCAATGCTGCAGCAGGTGGGAGTGCGGCAGGCAGGGGGCGTCAGTGCCAGACGCACAGCTCCTGGGCCCAGCACACCCACTCTGCTGTAGTCCCACCCCAGACCCACCCTGACCCAGACCCACTGCCCTGGCTGACAGGTACCTGTTGTGGCTGAGGTTCAGCACCAGCATGTTCTTGGCATTCTCCAGCTCGCGCGGGCACTCCGTCAGCTGGTTGTGGCTCAAGTCCTGGGCAGAAGCGGGGCGGCCAGGGACTCAGGGCCAATGTCACCCTGCTGGGCCTCTGCCAGCCCTGGGGATCGGGGGGGAGGGCACTGAGGAAGCAGTGTATGAGGGGGTTTCAGAGCCAAAGGGAGACAGAACCCTGGGAGAAAGGGTGCCTAGGCTAGTGCTCTGACACTGTGAACAAGCTCGGACAAGGCAGTCTATGTCTCAGTTTCTCCGTCTGTAAAATGGTTTACCAGTGGCTGCAAGGACCACCTAATTGATGAGGACTGCCTGGTGGTCCAGCACAGAAGCCAGGGGGCTGGAAAAACCACTGACCAGAACTGAGAGGTCATCCAGCTTGAAGATGTCATCGGGGACTCCGGAGTTCTTCAGGCTGTTGGCTCGAGCCACAATGGCCTGGGGAGAAACCACAAGAGTCCGTGTCTTCTGGCTTTCAACCCCAGGAAGTAGCAGAGAGTTCAGAGAAGGACAGCGCCTTGGGAAGCCCACCAGAGGCCCAAGCGCTGTCCCAGTCTGGCCTTTGCTCATAGTCCCTCTACCTAGTGAGCTCCTCCTGGCCTCCTGATGAGCTCTTATTCACACCTCAGAGCCCAGCTCGCATGTGTCCCAGAGCCCAGCACAGGGTCCTCAGGGAACCTGAGGAAGAGCTGCTCCATTCTAGAGGGCTCTGAGGCAGAGTTTCTAGGACTGAGGGAGAGGGCTGGACCAGTTTGCTGCAGTGAACTCAAAGTGTGGGCGGAGAGCAAGTCTATTTTTGTACCCTCTCAGGCCTGAAACTTCAGAAAGTCTGAAGGGAGAGAGAGAACAGGCCATAGGACGGTGCCATGACTTTGAGCGCCAACGGGGCTGCTGACACCTTTCCTTCAGCCCTAGCATCTGTGTAGGACCACACTGTGGCTTTGTCGCTGTCACCTGTTAAACCCTCCCCAGAACGTGGAAGGGACTTGTCCAAGGTCATGCAGCCAGGAAGTGGCAGGGCCCAGATCTGAACTCAGGCCACCCAGGTCCAGAGGCTGTGCTTTTAACATCTGAGGGCTCTGACCTTGGATGGGAACAACCCTCACTGAGGCCCAAAGGGTCTAGATGGGGGCCTGATGTCCTGGGAAGTCAGAGGCTCTGTGGAGAGCAAGGGGGCGACAGGACCACCCAGACCCCTTTTCATCAGGGCCAAACCCCACCCTACCCCAGCTTTCCCACTGCCTGGCCATGTGACCTCAGCCTTGGGCAAGTGACCTCAGGCAAGCGACCTGGCTCTCTGGCCAAGCGTCTTCCTCTGTGAACTTGGTGAAGGTCAGGATTATATCAAAAAACCCAGGAAAAAGAGTTGGAATAGTGCTCGACTGATATCGACTGTTGTTATGATACTTGCTGTCTAAAAGCAGGTGGGAGTTTGGGTTTTTTACCTTTTTTCCCCATGCATTACTGACTGTGGGGCATCATGGTATCCCCGGCCCTTTTAGGAATGGGCTTCTGAGTCTGACATGGGACAGCAACGGTGCTGGTCTACCTGGGGTCTGGCCCTGCCCCCACTCCCAAGCTCAACAGCCAGTGGCAGCACTCACCCTCAGTGACGGCAGGCTGGACAGCTCCCCGTGAAGCGTGGTCAGGTTGTTGTGGCTCACGGACAAGTGCTCCTAGTCCAGGACAGGAGAGCAGAGGCTCAGCAGTGTAGGTAGGGTACCTACAGGGTCCCCATCTGCCACCAAAATCTTGCACCATCCAGGGGGCCCTCCGTCACTCAGGCCCAGGCCACCTGCAGCCTCCCTACATCCATCACACACTCGGCCTTTTTTTGCACACCTCCTGGGACAGGGTGCTCACTCCCTCCCTGCTGACTCTGTTGATGGCTGTCAATGTCTTCCTCTCGGTCATCTATCTTCCACACCAGCTCTGCCCACTTGGCCCAGCCCCATCCACAGGGTCCAGAGCCCCTTACCAGCTTCTGAAGGGCGGCCAACTCTTCTGGCAGGTAGCAGAGGCCCGTGCGGTTCAGCTTCAGCCACCGCAGACTGGTCATGGCCTTGACATTCTCAGGGAAGTAGCCGCCCTGGGTGGAGGGGTATCACGGTGAGACAGCTCTGGGCGAGGGGTGCCCCTGCTCTACCACCCTCGGTGGCCCCCACACCCATGGGAGCCTTTGGAGAACAAAAGAGCCACCTTTCACCAGCTCACTGGACAGGTCACTTTGCCACTCTGTGCCTCAACTTCACCAACAGAATGGGGCAAATAAAAGCCCCCCATGCTAAAAGTGTGAGACCAGACTAACAATCAGATGGCTGTCAGCCTAAAATCTCTCAGATTCTGAGCCCTGAGCAGGCTAGGATGGAACTGGCTTGTCCCCAGTGCCCAGTGGTGTGGACAGCTTGATTCAAATGCCTCTGGCTGCCATTTCAGGCTCTTGCTAGGCTGCCAGAGATGGGGGTACCCCCAGGCTTCCACCAAGTCCCCGCCTACGCCCCCATCAGGGCATCAGCATACAGGCCGTCTTGGCAAGATTCAACCACCTGTGTGAGGCCCAGGTCCCCATCGGCACACGCACAGCCTCGTTCCTGCCTTTGTGAACACCTTTGAATGCCCACCACAGTACCTCTATCTCCTACGGCAGGCAATCTGAGGCAGCACGTGCCTTCAGGGCTCTTGGCTGGTGTCCCCAGCCCCCTACAGCCACATTCCTAGCTGGTGACTCAGACTCTCCAAATCTGGCAAGGTCAATGAGACCCCAGGTGAGGACGGTGAGGATGGGGGGCAGAGGAAAAGTGTTGTGTGCACATGTGGGCAAATGCAGGAAGGCCCCGCTTGCCTCCTCAGCAGTGGCCCAACCCAAACCCAGGGAAGCCCTGAGCCCCCCACCCCTGCAGACCCAGGCCGACCCTCCAGTCATCCCTGTCTGAGTCTGCTCACTTACCAACCCTGCCGCCCAGGCTGGCCCTCCCTGTGCTGGGCCAGCTCTCACTTCCCCTCCTGTCCAGCCTCCTTTGGTCAGCAGTATTGCCCACATCATGCCTGACCCTCTAGAACCATCTCCCCTACCAGGGGCTGGAAGGCTGGGCTCTAGTTCCCTGTGGCCCTAGTCTATCCCTACCACCCCCACCTGAGGCCTCACACCTGCCTGAGAGTCTCCACACCAACTAATTCATGCCCCTAAGACAGCTACTTGATTGCCTCTTCACCGGATGAGAACACCCAGTCTCTGAGAAGGGAAGTGACTTGCCCAAGACCACACAGGATGGAGTGGCGGTGGCAGGGACGGGCGGGGATGAGTGTGCTTCAGCCGCCCAGGACAGCCCAGTACCAAAGCGGGCCATGAGTCAGGGCCTGGCTTGGGCGTATGACCTCAGAGGGGCGGGGCCGGAGGGCCGGGGAGGCGGGAGCAGAAGCTCGCAGACCCCCAGGCCACTCTCCAGCCCGCGTGGGGCCCAGACCCCCGGGCTAGGACACGGGGTGGGGGGGGCCCCCCAGGCCAGCCCACTCTGGCATGACTCCGCGTCCCAGCGTCCGCCGGGCGCTGGCCAGCCCAGGTCTTCCCGTGAGGGCCCGAAGCGGAGGCACGGGGGTCCGCTCCACGCGGGGTCGCGAGCGCCGGGGAAGCCCCTCCCCCCGCTCCGTCCGCGGTCCCGGGCGGCCCAGGGCCAGGAGGCGGGCGGGACAGGAAGCGTAGACCGGCGCGGGCCCGAGAGGAAGAGACGGCCTGGAGGGAGGTCGGGCCCACGTCTGGCCGGCTCACCTTGAAGTCGTTGCCGCTGAGGTCCACGCCGCGCACGAACGGCAGCACCCCGGTGGCCTCCATGGCGCCGCTCTCGCTGCCGGGCCGGGCCGGGCGCGGGGGACGGCGGGGCGAGCTGCGGGCTGGGCTAACGCCGGCCCCGCCCCTTTAACCCGCCCCCGCCCGGGCCGGCCTGGCAGGCGGAGCCCTGGCCGCGCCCCTAGCTAGCCCGCGCACTCACTCGCGTTGGGGAAGCGCCGGGCGAGCCAGGCGCTTTGGGCCTCCCTGGGCCTCAGTTTCCCTGTCTGTTCGCTGACCAGAGGAGCCTCGAAAAGTCCGGGCTCCCCCTGTGCTCCCGAAGTCTTACGTAGGCTAAGTTCCAGCGACGTATGGGGAGGGCGAAGTATCACAGACCCTGTAGGTCCAAGCACTGTCCCCTGGACTGCAGCAGCAGCTGGCCATGACGTTTGGAGCAGGCCTGGGGTCGCACGGACCCGCGAGTCTCTCTCCCCTCACAGGGCCCTGCATGGCACCCAATGGTAGCAAGATGCCCAGGTCCTTGGATCCTAGGGCTCTGGGCAAAACCCGGGTTTGCTCCTGGCCTCAGTTTCCTCATTTGTGAAATGCTTCCTAAGGTTGTCACCAAAAACAAACAAAAGCAGGTGTAGGTCGCAGGATACAGCGGGCGCTCAATAAGCGGCACGTCATTATTATTACCGCTTGAAGTCAATACCCACTCTTGTCTCTGTTTATTTCTTTGCTCTCCCACCAGCCGGCATACAGTAGGTCCTGGATAAATAAAAGCCGAATGAGCCACGGGTTATATGCACAATAGGGGGGGGGGGCTTGTGATACCCATTTCACAGGAAAGAAAACTGAGGCCAAAGTGGAAAAGTGGCCCGCACACGATCACATGGTGCAGGTGGCAGGGGTAGCCTCCTGAGTCGCGCTGTATGCCGGGCGGGCCAACATAAAATATGAAAGCCCGGGCGGAACACTCAGGGTGACCTAAAGGGTCAGGCAAACGGGACTTCGGGCCAAGTACCACTTGTTTGCTACGCCCCGGAAACAACGTGAGCCCAGACTGCTTTCTCTACACAGCTGCCTCACACGCAGCACACGCGCCTTCACAGCGGGCCCTAGGAACCCGCCCATTCTGAACCCGAGTCACCGACCCTACTTCGCCCTGTATCTAGACCCGAATTCAGCTCTGCGCCTTTAAATCTGGAGTGTATCCGAGGTCCCACCCCCGAGGGTAGGTGTTTGTTGGCGAGGGGGCGTGACCTGCTCATCATTGGCTGAGCCTCTCGGTATTTTGGAACATGGGAGGTGTCTCGGGCGCTCGGATTGGAGCTTGTCTGCGTGCGTCGGAGGTCAGTGGCCACCCCCGCGGTCTCGGTGTTCGGTTCCCGGGTCCTCCGAGTTCCATTCCCAGGCGGGTCTGGGCTCGGGGACCCAAGCACGCCCGTCGTGTCCTCCGGTCGCTGTGCTGAAGCCGCGACGCACGTACAGCCGGAGTGTGGTTGGGCGGCCCTGGTCACCTAGGCCCGGGCTTGGACCGTGCGTCGGACGCAGGTCGGGGGCGTGGTCTCCGCCGGGGCCCGCAGTCAAGGCCCGGGAAGGAGGGAAGACGGGCTTTGGGTCCCAGGCTGGAGTTCGAATGTCTAGTATGTCTCTTCACGTCTTGGGCACATCACTGCGTTTCTCGGGACCTGGGTGCCCTCCCCGTGAACCGGCCCTCTAACCCACCAGGGCTTGCTGAGCTGCCGGCTCAGCCCCGGCCCCGGGTAGCAGGTGTGGCGGAGGAGGGGAAGGACAGGAGGCATCTTAGGGCGCTGCGTCGGGTTATTTTTAACCACCCACGCCCTCTCTCCCTTCCCGGAGTTGGAAGGCCTTGGTTTGGGGCCTGCGCGACCCCGCCTGGAGTGGGCTGAGTCCAGTTTAGGCAGGAGATATTTAAAGCGCTTTACAGTTTGCAAGTGGATTCTTGGTCCAGGTTGCAGTATTGATCAGTGATGAAGAAACTAAAAGTGGCTGCAGGGCCTTGGTGGGTCACTCCCCCTAGCTTTTGACCAACCCAGGTGCCAGAACCCTCTTCTCTTATTTTTAGTCTGGACATATTGGGGGGGGGGGCGGGTTGGGGCTGACTCCAGCTGTGATTCAGGCTTCAACTGCTCTAGGCATTTGGTCACCTGGCAACTGAGCCCTGGGCACCCACAGCCCAGCAGAGAGGGCACAAGTCCTTTGTGCCTGAGCTAGTTTAAGCCCAGGGTCATCTGCTCAGGCATCCTCAGACACACCGTTCTGCCTGGTATCTGACTCTTCCCCTGAGTTTGCACCTCGGCCACCCCCCCCCCCCAACCATCCAACTCTCAGGGCTTGCGGGCAGAACCTGAGGCTGGAGCCCTTTGGCCTGGGCCTGGGAAAGATCTCTGCCTCCACTTCCCAAGTGGCCAGCCATACCCAGTCTTACAGTCCTGGGCTCCCCACTTGTAAACCCTTCTCACCACCATGGCTGTGCCATTTTACAGGTGAACAAACAACTTTGGACGCCCATTGTCCCTTCTCTGTTGCTTGGGCTTCCAGCCTCTGAGAGCAGCTGCTCCCCCACCCCCACTGCCCCTGCCATTGTTTCAAACCTGAGGGGCCCAGAGAGGCCCCTATCCAGAGGCACTGGGCCAGTTCTCTGTTGGGGGAGGGGGAACTGCCCTTTACTATTTATTTATTTTTAAATAATCTCTACACCGAACATGGGACTGGAACTCACGACCCCAAGATCAAGAGTCACACTCTACCTACTGAGCCAGCCAGGCGTCCTGCTTGGGGTCTTTAGAGTTACCTTGCTTGCTAACTCCACAGCCAGACTTTCAGCCTTGACTGTGCCTTTCTGGGTGGCCTGGGCCACCTCACTCACCCTATCCTTTAACTCGATTGCTTTCCTCCTGGGGGCTACCCTGTTGAGATTGGGGGGGGGATTGTGGCCCCCTGAGGTTCACTGAAGTCCCCTCAAAGGCCTGAGGGCAGGCTGTCTGGGGCTCCCAGGTTGTGTCTTCTCTAGGCCTTGGTTTCTTCCTGCTTATGCTTGCCTTGGTTAGGAAACAGGATGAAGCCACTTTGAGGAGCTGACTACAGGCCCCAGGAGACTAATTGGACTCTGGGAGTGGGCCAGAGTCTAGATGCTTTGCAGTCATGGGTCCAGGTCTCTGAAATGGGGTAGCAATGATAAGACTCACCTCGTGGTCTTAGGTGGTGTCGGAGTCCCTGAGGGTGGGATGGAGAAGCTAGGTCTCTTTTTCTGACCTGCCTCAAGTCTCAGGGCCTTTGTCCAGGAGCTTGCTTATGAAGGGCATGGGTCAGCTGTTGCAGGTTTGGGAGAGAGAGCTTGGGCAGCTCCATCTCCGCCCAAGAAACCCCGTCTGAGAAATTCCCAGGAACGCCTCTCACGGGCTGTACTTGTGGCAGCCCCAGCATGATGGGGACTGATGGGGTCTGCCCCCCCCACCCCCACCCCGGCCAGCCTGGCTGCCCCACGGAGATGTCTTTGCGCCTGGGCTCTCTTACAGGCAGACGGACCATGGCAGAGTTCTCCCAGAAGCGGGGGAAGCAGCGTGATGAGGTGCTGGGCGGCACTGTGGACTTCCTCCTGGCCAATGCCCGCCTGGTGCTAGGTGTGGGCGGGGCTGCTGTGCTGGGGATTGCTACTCTGGCTGTGAAGCGGGTAAGGCCAGGCTGAGCCACGTACCCCTGAGGGTTCCGGAGGAGAGGACAGCAGGGCTGGGCCTGCAGTTGGGGGTGGAGGGCTGGGGAGGGGGCACACACCCGGGTGTGGTGGGGACTGCCCAGGGAGGGCACCTGCTTCTCTACCCCAGCAACCTGGTTGGCATTGCCCCTGGCTTTGGTATGACTGCCCAGGCCTCAGATGCTCTGCTCCGTGTCACTGTGCCTGCAGCTCATCGACAGGGCCACCAGCCCTCGAGATGAGGATGATGCCAAGGGGGACAGCACGTGCCTGGAGGAGAGCTGGAAAGAACTGAGCCTCCTCAAGGCCACAGCATGTCAACAGCCCCGGACCCCACCTGCTGCTCTCAGCCAGCCTGTGGCACTCCCTCGCCCCTCGCCGGCTGCCCCAGGTAGGTAGCACTCCTTCCTCTCTGGCCTGGGTGGGTCCCCTTCTGGTGGTCCCATTTGGGAGATGGCACCCAGGCTCTGCTATGACTGACTGTGACCTAGGCAAGTCCGTGCTCCTCCAGGATTATGGCCTCCTGGCATGTTTAACGGTGGCCTGTTTCCCTGCCTGCCTAACCTCCTGGGTCGTTCCAAGGCCCCGCCACTGAGACGTGGACTTGGAGGGTGGTACAAGAGGGTGGAAGCTGTGTTATGGCGGTGAGGGCCCCAGAGAGGAAAACTGAGGCCTGGAACCTGTCTTCCCACTCCACACGAAACTGTTTTAGGGCACCGGGGATCTGCGGTAATGAGAATTTGTCATTACATACTGACCGCATGTGAGAATGTGAGCTGAGCGCTCTCTCAGGTTGTTGTTTGACGGAAAAAGGAGACCCAGCATGTTGCACAGCTGGTAATTGGGTAGAGTTCTCTTGGCTTCTAATGTGGGTCTGCTGACATGGTCCCTGACCCCTTCGTTCTGTAGAGGGGTCCACAGACACTGGTCCTCAGACGTCGCCTCGGCTTGGCTCCCCAGCACCACTGTGCCTCGCGTTCCAGGAGAAGCTGCTGGCGTTCGAGCAGGACCACGTGATCATCCCAGAGGCCCACGTGGCTCTGGCCAAACAGCTGGCCTGCGACATCGCCCTTGAGCTGCAGGCCTACTTGCGGAACAAGTTCCCAGAGCTGCCCTTCGGGGCACTGGTGCCCAGCGGGCCACTCTACGATGGGCTGCAGGCGGGGGCGGCCGACCGCGTGCATCTACTGGTCCCCCTGGTGCTCGAAGGGGGTTTGTGGAGCCTGGTGCCTGGGCTGGACACTGTGGCCAGGGACCCTCGCTGCTGGGCCATGCGTAGGACTCAGCTGGAGTTCTGTCCCCGTGGGAGCAGCCCCTGGGACCGCTTCCTGGTGGGCGGCTACCTTTCTTCCCGCGTCCTGCTAGAGCTGCTCCGCAAGGCCCTGGCCTCCTCCGTCAACTGGCCGGCCATTGGCAGCCTCCTCGGGTGCCTGATCCGGCCCAGCGTGGCCTCGGAGGAGCTGCTGCTGGAGGTGCAGCATGAGCGCCTGGAGCTCACCGTCACTGTGCTGCTGGCCGTCCCCGGCGCCACCGCCGAAGATCCCCTCCTTCTGGCCTGGCCCCTGGAGGGGCTGGCTGGGAACCTCTGGCTGCAGGAGTGGTACCCCGCAGAGGCCGCCAGGCTGCGGGCCCTAGATGACCGTGACGCCGGGACCCGCCGGCGGCTGCTGCGGCTGCTGTGTGGGGTCTGCCGTGGCCACCCAGCCCTGGGGAGGCTGGACCGGTGCCACCTGAGCCAGGTGGTGCTGCGCCTGGGGGAGGCCGAGGCAGACTGGGCCGAGGCGGCCCTGGGGGAGCGCTTCCTGCAGGCCTTGGAGGCGCTCATCGACAGCCTAGAACGGGCCAGCCTGCCCTGCCACTTCAACCCCGGCGTGAACCTCTTCGGCAGCCTGCGTGCAGAGGATATTGAGGACCTGGGCTTTGCACTGTACAGCGGCCTGCAGGCCCCTGAGTGGCTGCTCTAGCTGGGTGGGGATGGGGCGGCATGAGTTCCGATGCAGGTGAGCAGGAAGCGCCTCTCTTCCGGGCTTTTGGAGAGTGCTTTCTCTCTTGCTTTAGCCAGAGTAAAAGAGGGTGTGCATTCTGTAAGCCCACGGGGTTAGCATGCATGTGGGCAGCGGTCACAGGAGCCCCCCAGGCCCCGAGAGCTCAGCTGGCTGTCCCCAGGGGCACCCCAGAGGCACCCCAGAGCGCCAGCCACGCACACATGCCCCGTCAGCCCTCGGGCTGCCCCTAGGACCTTGGGATTGGTCCATCGTCACCAGCAGTGAACGCACTGACAGAACACGGCTTCTGCTGTCCTAGGCAGGGGATAAAGGCAGCTCCGTTTTTCTGTCCAGAGGGTGAGTTAGCCCTTTTCTCAGGTGCCAGCTCCAGGCATGTTGAGGCTTCTGGTGCTGGGTGCTAAGTACCATGTGTTTGTTTCGTCCCCCAGGGGCCAGAGTCACCTGCTACCTGCCCCCCCCCGCCCCCACCGGATTGCAGCTCTGGGGCGGATTTGAAGGCTGCGTCTCCTGATGTCACCTGCGTGTCTAGGTGGCTTGTCAAGCTGTCCCCTCTAGCCTGGAGCAGGGGCTGTCTGACTTGCTGCCCACCTCGTACCTCAGGGGAAGGCCCCTTTCTCTCCACCTGGGCTGTTTTCAGGATGCAGAGGCCCCTGGGACCAGCGGTGGGGGGAGGGGAGCTGAGGTTCCCTGTGCCGCCCACTAGCTGTTGCTAGGCCAGCTGGAGAGCAGAGGCCGTGGCCCCCCAGAGAGGCCAGCGGAACAGACCCGGCCTCCACAGTGCCACCGTGAACTGCTCACTGCTGAGTTCTCATTGAAGCCTGGCACGGGTGGGGAGGGGGTTCCGTCTCCCCTCCCAGGCATCCCTCCTGACTTTGGTATTCTTCTTGCTGAAGAAAAGCTATGTCTCAAAGAATGTAAGAATAAAAGGTAAACTTTAGATCTCTGTGTGATTTGGGCTCTTTTTTTTTTTTTTTTTTTTAAGATTTTTATTAGAGAGAGGAGGAAGCAGGCTCCCTGCCGAGCAGAGAGCCCCATGCAGGCCTCGATCCTAGGACCCTGAGATAATGACCTGAGTCAAAGGCAGAGGCTTAACCCACTGAGCCACCCAGGTGCCCTGATTTGGGCTCTTACACATAGGTAGGTCCTTGGAATTCTGGAAACTTGGCCACACATCTTGGAATCAGCCTGGAGGAATCAGGGTTTAGTTGGAAAAGTAGGTTATGTGGAGAGATAATATTAACAAGATTCATGGTGTGATGTTTCACTTTAGTGATGGGGACCGAGTGCAGGACTCCCCCCCCCCCCGAAGTCTAACCTCTCAAGCCCCCATTGTGCCTCCTGTGGTGGGGAGGGCTGACTCCAAGCCCCTCAGCTAGCACTTCAGCGTTCAGAGGAATGCGAGGTCTCTGGCTCCACAAGTGGGGCACGGCCCCCCACCCCTGCCAGACAGAGAAGCAAGAGCATCTCAGGGTCCCTGCAGGAGCCATGGCTGGGGCTCACTTACTCTGTCACCACAGATGACAAGTGGAGCCTGGGGAGGACTCTGGGCCATGAATGTCACTAGAGCCACTGTCCCCATCCTGCTTTTCTTCCCATCTGTCGTATTTTCTGAGGCAACCCCTACCCCTTTGAGCTGTGAGAACGAGACGGGGAGCAGGATCAGTGTCCTCCTTTATCCGAGGGCCAGCGCCTGGAACCGATGAGCTACGTCTGTGC
The DNA here is from genome assembly GCA_004023965.1 of Spilogale gracilis. Lineage (NCBI taxonomy): Eukaryota > Metazoa > Chordata > Mammalia > Carnivora > Mephitidae > Spilogale > Spilogale gracilis. The sequence continues at coordinate 16,139 of PITA01001533.1, read as the reverse complement.
ACCTCTGGGTGCAGGACCTGGGCTGCCCCCGGAGGTCACGAGGGCTGACTGCCTCAGGGGCATTCAGATGGCTGGGTGGCTCCACAGAGAGGCTGTGGTGGGGTCAAAGGGCGTGAAACTGCCTTAGCGGAGGTCCATTCGGATCACTTGGCTTGGGGACTGGTGCATGGGGAGGTTTGAGCAGTGGTCATAGTGGCCGAGTGTGGGCAGGGAATGGCCCGAAGGCAGACACGAGGCAGGCCCTGGTATTCTTGTCAGGACCAACTTCTCAGGTGGCTGTATGGAATAAATGCTGGTGTGCAGTGTTAGCTCAGTGCCCAAAGGAAAGCGCCCCCAAATCCGACTGTGGGCCCCTGCTGCCTTGCCCACGGACCAGCGTCAACAAAGCCCAAGCGTGGCAAAGGGCGCCTACTGCCAGGCCTGCGCCCAACCAAGGCTGTGCTCCTCAGGACCCCTGGCAGAGGGCTGGGTGGGCATGGCCAGGGGCAGCAGTCGGAAGCCAGCTGGGACCAGACCCCCTCTTCAATGATCACGCAGTCCCCTCTGTGGACGCCTCATGCTTCAGATGGCTCTGAAATTCTCACACCACCATTTCAGTAAGAAAAAATCAGGATGAATGAAAAGGGAGAGAAAGGGGCGCCTGGGTGGCTCAGTTGGTTGAGTGACTGCCTTCGGCTCACGTCATGATCCCGGAGACCCGGGATGGAGTCCCACATCGGGCTCCCTGCTCAGTGAGAAGCCTGCTTCTCCCTCTCTCACTCCCCCTGCTTGTGTTCCCTCTCTGGCTGTGTTTCTCTCTGTCAAATAAAGAAAGAAAATCTTTTTTTAAAAAAAATCAAATTCTAAAAAAAAAAAAAGAAAAGAAAAGAAAAGGGAGAGAAAGGAGGAGCTTGTGATTACATCACCTCCCCAAGGTTAATAATGTCTGGGACTTTGGTTTCTAGCCAGAGAGCTAGAAAACAAATCATTAATTTTGCTAGGAGGCTCTTTGGGGCCTTGTATGCTGGGCAGGCCCATTCAGTGCCCAGAGTAGCTGCTTATCAGTTTCATTCACCCCTTTAATGCAAGGTCAATTCCAAGTCGCTTGTGGTCTCAGCTCACAGTCTAAATGTCTTTACTTAGACTCTGGCCGCAATGGCAGAAGCAGGCCATCCATGTCCTCGGTTTAGCTTTACCAGGTGACCCAAAGCCAGGAGCTCAGACTGTGGTATGGCAGCGATGACCCTGGCTCAGAACGATGGGGTCACTGGCGCAGATAAGACAACCCCCCTATGGCAAAGAGAAACTTACTAATATAAAATATGCCACCACTCTCTCTTCTACCCTAACATAACTCTAGGATAAATCTTACTACACACAAAACATTTCCTTTCCATACACCCCCTTGCAGGCTGTTCACTTCAGGAGCACCTAGCTGTGGGATGATCTTTCCAGTGGGGGTACTGTGTATTCCCTAGAGCTGGCCTGCCAGGTTCCAATCTTTGCTATGACGGCAGTCCCCCTTATCCACGGTTTCAGTTCTGCGTGACCAACTGCAGACCAGAAACAGACAATCCTCCCCACGTAGTGTGTCCACAGCAGCCTCACGCGGGGTCACCGTGCCCACGTCATTCTCCCGAATCATCCCGCAGGTGCCGTACCGCCTCATGTCCCCATGAGAAGGATGGGTACAGAACAGTACGGTAGTTGGGAGAGGGAGAGCTCTCATTCACGTACGCTTTATTACAGTATATTTTTACAGTTTTATTAGGTATTGTGAATTTCTTACTGCGCCTTACTTAGAAGTTAAACCTCCTTATTCATATATAGGGATAGGAAAAGACATAGTAAAACACTGTATATAGAGTTCAGTATTATCTGCGGTTTTAGACATCCACTCGGGGTCTTGGGATGTATCCCCCAAAGATAAGCAGGGGAAAACTGTACTTAAACTAACACATCCTGAACAAAGTCTCTGTACACATGAACTACGGCACCGGACATTCCTGAGAGTGGAAAGTATTCAGTTTTCAGGCTCTGAGGAGCCGGCCAAACTTCATTCTGGAAGGACTTTGGTCAACAGGCCAGAAAACCAGCCCAGAGCCCCAGGCGGTCAGGAAGGGGAGAGCAGATGTATCTCAGAGCGGGAGCCCAGTGGGGGAAGGGGGCACCTCTCCCCTCTCACCCTAACCGCACCAGCCCGTGGCTGCAGACTTCTAACCCCCTCTTTGCAGACTTGCCAATTGGGAGGGGACAATGGAAATCGAGGCACACTCCCCCAAGCTGCACCTGTTGTCTGCGCTCACCACACCCCCCTGGAGTGTGGGGAAAGAATGATCACTTAAGCGAGGAACCAGCTGGTTGCCTGAGCTGGCATCTGAGGTGGACAAGGAAAGCACTTCCTGGGGTTTGTGGGCAAACAGCCCCCGCCCTTCAGATGGCGATTCAGGGAGTGGCCATTTATGTGGTGGGCCCAGGAGGGCACGGGGCCCAAGGGCCGGGGGGTGGGGGCGGCTGGAACGCCTCACGCAGCAGCCTGTGGTCCGAGGCCACTGCTCCAGCTCTATCCTGCTCTCCCTAAGATGAGGGCCTTCAACCTGCTCCATCACCTATGGCTCACACATTGGCATTTTTTTCAGAACTACACTTTTGTAATCAGAAAAATAAAGATATTAATAAAGAACCACCACCCAGCACCATTACAATTTGGTGGCACTCGCCTCAGGGAGGAAGCTAATAAGGTTGCAGATTTCCCGAGACAACTTAGTTTGCATGGCCTGGTGGGAAGACCTGACTCTTGTGCATGTTCAGTCGTGACCTCATGGCCTGGGGCACCATCTCCCAGCAGGAACGCTGGCGGGGTCAGGCAGAGATGGGGTGCACACGTCTGGGATGGCCCAGTGGACAGCAGTGGTAGCCCCCAGCATGCTAGCTGGACCCTGGCTGCCCTTGTGGTCTACTTCAGGGAACTTGGGCTCCCTGATCCCGCAGTCTGAGCAGCTGATGTTGTGGGCTGCAGCAGGCCACGTGAGGAAAGGGGGCTGTGAGTTCACCCTAGAGGGCAGCAGGGTCTCCTCCCACTGTCCCAAGAGCTAGTGGCTGATGTGGCGTGGTGCTGTGGGGCGCACTGGGAGAGGCGGAGGGCAGGGCATGGGGCTGAGGTGTAGTTTCAGGCTGCTCCAAGACCAGTAAGCATCAGAGATGGATTCTGTCCGACAGCAGCAGCTGTGCGGGGCAGCCCCCTCTTGCACTTTCAGACCATGGTAGCCCAAGGTGCTGGCGGCCACATGTGTGCACCAGCCAGGTTTCCTCTTCTCCGGGGGGTGGCAGGGGCCTCTGCCCCTCCTTGGCGTGGAGAAAGGTGTGGATTCCCCCAGAGCTTCAAGGGGTAGGCATGGCTGCAGACTCCAATTCCAACTTGGCGACTTACAGGAGAAAACATTCCCTGTTGGAGCCTCGGTCCCCACCAGCAGACGGGCCTCGGCGCTGCCTTGCAGGGAGGCAGATGAGAAATGTGCTGTGTGACCCCCCTGGCCTAGTGCTCAGTAAGCTGGGGTCACTTCCACCTCAGTCCTGCACTGCACAAGCAGATGGGGGTCATTTCAGGGGTTCAAACCTTTCCAGTGACCATTAGGTGGGGAAGTTTAATTTCTCATCACCTGAATGCTGCTTGTGCGAGTGGGCCATCAAGAGACCTGGGCAATTCTCTCATGTGTTCTGCTCGGGAAGTTCTCATGCCATCAGGCCTGGCCGTAACCTTTCACCAAAGAGCCTGCAGGTGAGTACCACTGGCCTGTTAGAAACGGGCCAGTGGTACTCAGGCTCAGCGGTTAAGGCAGAGACCCAGGGAGAGCCAGGACCCGAGCCAGGTCTGACCTTGCTATGATCCACCCCCTAGTTTTTGGTCTCGGCACACACGGGAGTTACCTGTGGAAAGATTAAAATCCCCTGTCTAAAATCCAGAATCTGTAAGGAACTCCTGTAACGCAACAACAAAACAACCCAACGGAAAAATGGGGAGAAGAGGTGAAAAGACGTTTCTCCAAAGATAAGCAAGTGGCCCATAAACCTGTGAAGACATCCAGTCATCAGGAAAATGCAACTCAAAAGGGCAATGAGAGAACACTTCACACCCCTTAGGATGGCCATAACAAAAGTAAAGGAAAATACACCTTGGTGAGGAGGTGAAGCCTCGTGCACTGTTGGTGGGAACGCGACAGAGGGCAGCCGCAGGGAAAACGGTTCACACAGAATTACTGTAAGAGCCGGTGGATCTAGTCCCAGGCATGTACTCCAGAGAACTGAAGACAGTTGTTCAAATCTTATACGTGAGTGTACAGTAGCACCGTTCCCAACAGCCATAGAGTGGGGACAAAATGCCCATCAACTGGCCAGGTGGTCATCACGCGGTAGCCTGACATGCCGGCAGCCATGAACGTAGTTCATCCATGGGATGGAGAGTCACTCAGTCACAGAGGAATCGTGCTGACGGTGCTCGAGGATGAGCCCTGAAGATGATACGCAAAGGCAGAGAAGCCAGACAGGAGGTCACAGGCTCTGTGATCCCATTTATGCGGACTGTTCCGAAGAGGTAATGCCATCAAGACAGAGAGTAGACTGCTGTCAGGGAGGCGACTAAAACACAAACGCAGGGCCATGACTCACCCCACTGTTCAGATGCTCTGAGAGCACCTAGTGTGACTGGAAGGTACGGGGCCGGAGTCCGAGAGTGAGGACGGTTCATTTCTTCACCCACTGGCAATGTGACTCTGGGCAACTCACAGCCATTCCTGTTTATCTCTTAAGCAGCAAAATGAAGCCACGTGGTTATGTATCACTCACAGGATTTTTATAAAGACACACAAGGGACGGGGCCACCTTTGTGCAGCGTGGAAGCACATGGTCTTATGCGGTCTCGGCTCTGCTAGGCAGGACAAACTGTTCGTGGGGCTGGGGATAGCTCAGCTCACCACCCACCGCATGGACAGGGAGGAAGGGCTGGGGCTGGGACGAGAGGCCAAGAGGGCCAGAGGTCGGCGAGAGGTCCTCCGAGCACTGGCTGAGGTCTGTGCCCGCCCCTTCTGCCTCTAGTCACCAGACAGTGCACTGCACCCACCAGAGCAGAGGAACAGAATTCTTTATTAAGGCACGTGAGCTGTGGGGTGTCCTGGCCGCAGCGGCATCTAGATAAAAAGAAAGCTTCTTCGAAAGACACAATTTTAGGACAAGAGCTACGTTCTTGCATTGCACCCTCCTTTCTCAGAATGTCTGCAAGCGGAATCCTGTCCAGTCTGCCCAGAGCCTGGACCAGGTGCGCCAATCCCTCGAGGGGACCTTCCAGAAGGGAAGAATGCCCCGGAGGCCACAGTGTGGCATGCACCCAGTCCCCTGCTAAATGCTCCGCGGGGCTAGCAGCGAGAAGCCCCCGGCTGAGGGTCACTGTCCACGTGGGACGGACTTCTCCAGACTGTGGTTTGGATCCTGACTCCTGAGCACAGGCAGGCCAGGCTCCAAAAGCCATCGCCTTCCTCAATGCCTCCAGGGTCAGGAAGGTCCTAGTGAAAATAGCTTATTCCCGAGAGAAAAGGGGCAGGTCTGAGGAACCGCCCTCTCACCCCTCCCCTGCCTCATCTGTTCTGGGGACAGAAGGGACGGGTGTGTCCAGGTTGGTGGCAAAGGCTGCATTTCCTGGGTTTCTTGGGCATGGACCCTGTGTCTGTGGAACTGGCCCGGGCTCTTTTGCTTCTGGCCTCTGGACCCTGCGTTCTTCCTCTGCCTCTCGGCCAGCTCAGGGCTCTGAAAGTCCCTGTGGGAAGAATCAGGGGAAGGCTGAATTCAGGACAGACACACTGAAGAGGTAGGAAATCCAGGTCCGAGTGTTTGGCGGAGGGTGTCCCCCCAAGCCTTCATGTGGCCGCGTCCACCCACAGGCCAGGTTCTCTTCCCTCCTGCACCTTCCATAGCCCCAACGCCACTCCCTAAAGAACCCAGAGCCCTTGGCCCAGGATCACTATCCTGATAAGAAGGGCACCGTTGTCCCTTCTTGCATTCCTCTTTCTAGAAGCAGAGACCCAGCCTACTGGCCTGAGGCTGCATGGAGAAGCAGCAAAACCCGCAGGTCCGTGACTAACAACCTGCTCCCCACCTTCCATGCAAGTTAACTGAGTTCAGGATCCTTCCAGGCCTCAAAGAGGCCTCTTAGTTCCGACCACCCTGTGGCCCAGGACAACTAGTCAGGTGGCCTGGAGGTCAGACAATGCTTCCTTCCAACAGGGCAATAAGGGACCCTTGCACGTGCAAGGCTGTGCCACGTCTCACACACTTCAAATGTGAGCCTGTCATGGCGGTGGCGGTCTCTGGCCCCCTGCCGGCGCCGATAGCCAGTCCCGTGTCTTACCAAGCCTTCTGGGTTCTTCCTGTATGTGCAGAGCTGCTGACACGAATGTCAGAATCACAGTCGGAGACTATCTAATAACTCATTTGTAAGACAGGAATCCCGAGAGAGGCAGGCAAGCGCCTATCTTATTGAGGAAACTGTGAGGCTGAGCCCTGTGTTCAAGGTTCCATAGCCAGACTTCGGGCCCGGCTCTGCCCAAGCACAAAGCTCCCACCGGGCCTCTCGGCCACTCTCGCACACGAACTAAGCTTCTGTGGTGCACTGCGGTGGGCAGGGCCCGTGTCCCAGCGCCTCCGGGTGCCTTATCCACCTTGCTCCACTGTCTGGTGGGCAATTCTCACTATACGTGGTTTTGGGACACCAGGCCCAGGCTGTGTAACCCCGAGAAGGTTCCTAGACATCCCCAGGGCCAGGCTCTGCATCTGAAGGAATGTGGCCGATGACCAGGACCTCACAAGCCTACAGAGGCTAGAGGAGCCCAGGGTTGTGGAGTGAGGCCGACCTCGGGCCGCGTGGCTGCGTGAGCTCATTTACCTGGGCCTCCGTGGCGTCACCATGCCGAGCTAATGGAGATGAACACACAGACGGTGTCCCGGGCACACGGCGGGCCGCTCCAGGAACTGCACCAGGCTTTCCTTTGGAACCTCCAGCCCCACTGCTGCCCCCCTCCCTCCCTCCGCAGGCCCGGGAGCGCCAGCCCCCCTCGCCCGCCTCACCTGGGGCCACATTCTCATCCACCCACTGAAAGAAGCCGCACTGCTGCTCTCTGGGCTTGGCGCATGTGTGGAACTGGCGGCCCTTGTTGGGCCCATCCTTCTGCACTGTCCGGGTGACGGCGGGCTGGCTGCACAGGCAGGACATGCCCCCACCACCGTCACCGCCGCCGTCATCTCCGGGCCAGCCAGACCCGCCCCGGCGGTCCCCCGTTGTAGGCGGGTGGCTCAGGGAGCCGCCGGCGTATCTTGATGTGGAGGAGGGAGGCCCTCCGGCTTCTGGGGGGCTGCTGTCTGCCCACAGGAAGAAGCTGCAGCTGCCGCCATTGCACTTATAGAACTGGCGGCCCTGGTTGGGGCCCTCTTTCCGCACTGTGAGCAGCACAGCCTCCTGGCCACAGTTGCAGGTCACTGAGTTGCCGCCCCTGGTGGTGGCAGTGGTGGTGATGGCAGCGGTGGCAGGAGGGGGCAGCATCTGGGGGGCGCTGTCCATTCTGTTCAGGGACTGGCTAGCCTGCAGGTAGTTAGAGGGCTGGCTGGCTGGCTGGGAAGCTCTGGGGGGGCCGTGTGAGACCCTCAGGTCTAAGATCTCCCGCAGCATCTCATCACATCCGCCGATGCAGCCGACAAACTCCAGGGGCATGGTCGGTGGAAGGCTGCCACGTTTAAACTTTAACTTCAACCTAGTGAGGCCGGAAGATGAGAGAAAAACTTATTACGAGCCATAAGCATCTTTTTGTCCACAGAGGGCTGCACCCAGCCCTGGGCTCCCCTCAGCAACCCTGCGCCCCAGGAGCCCATGCCAGGCACCTGCTAGCCACGAGCCCCTCTAGGTGTCATGAGCACACAGAGTGGGAGACAGAGGAAATATGAGACCCCAATTATCTCCAATACACAGAAACCTCAAGGTGCCTGGGTGGATGGATCAGTTGGTTAAGCCTCTGCCTTCAGCTCAGGTCATGATCCCAGGGTCCTGGGATCGAGCCCTGCATCAGGCTCCTTGCTCAATGGGAAGCCTGCTTCTTCTTTTCCCTCTGTCCCGCCCCACTGCTCATGTGTTGTGTGTGTGCACACTCTCCCTCTCTCTGATAAAAATCTTTTCTTAAAGATTTTTATTTATATATTTGACAGAGACAGAGAACACAAGTAAACAGAGCAGCAGGCAGAGAAAGAGGGAGAAGCAGGCTCTCTGCTGAGCAGGGAGCCCGATGCAGGGTGCCTGATGCAGGGCTCGATTCCAGGACCCTGGGATCATGACCTGAGCTGAAGGCAGCCACTTAAATGACTGAGCCACCCACACGCCCCTCAAATAAATAACATCTTAAAACACAAAACAAAACACAGAAGTCTTAGAAAGGTTCACTTCCTAAAAGCAGCAGTTCTTGGGCCCCCGGGCCCTCTTGGTGAGCTCAGGACTATTTTGTAACAAGGCTAAGAAGTGACATCCACTGTGCTCTTGTCCCCCCATGTTGTACATATGCAGCTGCCAGAGGCTACAGCCCATGAACCAGCCAGCCAACTGACTGGAAGCAGACATGAGAGCACGACAGTCTCTATCGAGTCAGATGTTTGACTCACTAAAATGCAAAAAATTTCCTTTCTCTGTTTGCTGCTTTGCAAATAGGCACTTTATCTTTTCATTTTAGAAATAGGTAAAAAATATGCAATTTATTTATGTTAGCACGCAGTGTATCATAAAATTAACAAGTACGTTTTTATTTATTTATTAAAGACTTTATTTATTTGATAGACAGCGAGAGAGGGAACACAAGCAGGGGGAGTGAGGGAGGGAGAAGCAGGCTTTCCGCCGAGCACGGAGCCCGATGTGGGGCTCGAACCTGGGACTCTGAGATCATGACCTGAGCCAAAGGCAGACGCTTAACGACTGAACCACCCAGGCTCCCCAATAGGTACATTTTTTTTCTTTAAGATTTTATTTATTTATTTGACAGAGAGATCATAAGTAGGCAGAAAGAGCGGAGGAAACAGGCTCCCTGCTGAGCAGAGAGCCCGATGCAGCCTCAATCCCAGGACCCTAAGATCATGACCTGAGCTGAAGGCAGAGGCTTTAACCCACTGAGCCACCCAGGCGCCCAACAGGTACATTTTGAAAATTTCTCCACTTTAATGCCAAACATGGTAGTGCTGATAAAGTTAACCTACAATGAAAGCTCTCTGGGTTCCTTCCTGAATGATTTTTAAGAGTGTAGGGGTCCAATGACCAAAAGACTTGAGGACCAGTTCTACACAAAGGCTCTCAGGAAGAGCTTGGAAGCGCTATCTGACACCGGAATATTCACTCCCCCAGACTCTACTGGGCAGCAACCTAGCTGGAAAGGACGGGAAGGGGCGCCCTCGTGGTTCTTCAGATGCATGGAGGGCTCCTCCTGAGCTGCCTGGGAACCTGCCCTCAGGCCCAGCTTCCACACCACCAAGGCAGGGATGGGACACAAATCGATTCAGGACCACCAACCCAGCTGCTGCTGAGTGCGGCAAGCGCCCCCGAGCCTTGCAGGGGCCCAGCTCACCTGTAAACCGGGTGCGGCTGACACACCGGACACACGCTGCCATCCCTGCTGGCCTCCAGCACTGAGTCGGGGAACCACACGGCTGATCTGCATTCTGGGAAGCCCGTGCAGCTGAGGTAGAACCTGGGAGGGAGCACAGGTAGCGGGGTCGGGCATGAGCCACCAGACTGCAGGAAACACACATTCCTGGGCTATGGCCCATCTGGCAAAGAAGCTATTCGCTGGTCGATTAAGGAGATATTCACTTTTCTGGAGGACACATAAATGGATACACAGTCACGGGGACTCAATGACTGAGGAAAACTGGCCTGCATTTATTTCTTATCTCCCTAAGAAAAAGGAACTGCTCTTGCTGACTCTGCTTTCTACTTAGAAACCAGCAACCTGCCGACCAGCTGCTGGGCCACGGCAAGGCCCAATCCCAAGGGCTCCGCTCAGGCTCCGGGCCGCGTGCTCTCAGATGCTCCCTGCCTGCTCCATATGACAACCCTGATGGGGACCGGCAGCACCCTCAGTTCACAGTGGGGCAAATAGGCAGGGGGTAGTCTGGAAACCTGCCCACGGATGCAGGTGCAGTGGGTGGCGGGGAGGGGGGCGTTGGGAACAGAACCGTAGTTGTCTGATGAAGGAATCCTTACTCCTGACCCCGCACCGCGTTGTTCTCGGCCAACAGTTCATTAAGGCTTCCAGTCACGAAACCTTAGAGCCAGCACAGCCAACGGGAACACCATTTCCAATGTCCTCTGAGTGTGCCCGGGGTATGACCAGATCAGGGGAAAACCAACCAACCGAAGCTCACACCCCAATTACTCAAACAGCAAATCTACAAACTCGGAAATGGAAACTGTCAGGTAACCACCAGAGTGGTAAATCCCCTAGGACGGTCTCTAGACCTCCCCGGGGGACCCGAGCACTTGGAGCACTTGTGAGTGAACACCACAGCCCTTGCAAAGTACCTACATGGGCCATCCTGCACTGGGCTAAGCCCACTCTGACACTGGCTTCTTTGTGGGTTAACTCAAGCCTCAGGTCAGGCCCACTAACCTCTGGTTTCTGAGAACCAGGCTGGCATTCCCTGTGCCCACGCCAGTGACGGGTCAGTAGTCAGGGATCCAAGGGGGTCAGAGGAATAAAGGACCTGGGATCAAGTTCTGTCTTTCCTGACCCCCGGGGCTGGACTTTGGAGACATTTCACCATATCCTCACCCTTCCCGCAGTAGATACTACTGCCCTAGGCTTACAGAAAAGAAAACAGGGGCACAGCAGCTAAGTAATTTGCTCTGGGACACAAAACTTGTGTGTGTGGCAGAAGTGGGATTTGAGCTCAGACCCAGCTGGGTCCTCAGCTCCTGCTTCCCCACCATTCTCCACACAGTGGGTGAGTGATGTCCTATCCACAAGGGACAGGGCAGTGCCATCATCCCCCACCTTCTCTGAATCCCAGAGCACTTGATGCCTGCAAGGCCAGGTCCCCGTCAGCTCCCCTTCTATCTTCAATACCTAGTCCAACAGCAATGGCTGGCCCACCTTTAAATAATGACACAAATGACAGTGTCCAGCCAACCCAGCAAGTGCTGGGCAAGAGACGTACGATGCAGGTTGGGCACTGACCCGCCATTCTTCTTGGTCTTGAGGACCATGTCCTTGTTGCACTGTGGACACTTTTTGATGGGCTCCAGCATGCTCGGATAGATGGCTTCCTGCTCGGCCACTTCTGCCCCTTCCCCAAAGTACTGGGCTAATGCCTCGTCCAATCTGAAGAAAGAGCAACACATTCACTATATATATATATATAAAGATTTATTTATTTGACAGAGAGAAAGATCACAAATAGGCAGAGAGGCAGGCAGAGAAAGAGGGGAAAACAGGCTCCCTGCTGAGCGGAGAGCCCGACATAGAGCTCGATCCCAGGATCCTGAGATCATGACCTGAGCCGAGGGTAGAGGCGCCCCCCATTCACAATATTCTTTGTCTTTTTTTTTTTTTAATTGGGACCCTGGTGGCTCAGTCAGTTAAGTGCCTGCTGCTCCCCCTGCTTAAGCTGTCTCTGACAAATAAGTAAATAACACTTTAAAAATAAAGATTTATTTATTTGAGAGAAAGCGTGTACACACGAGCAGGGGGAGAGGCAGAGGGAGAGAGAGAAGCAGACTCCCCGCTGAGCAGGGAGCCTGACATGAGGTTCGATCCCAGGACCCCGGGATCATGATCCTAGGTGAAGGCAGATGCATTAACCATCTGAGCCACCCAGCTGTCCCCACAATATTCCTATGTGCACACAAGGTGAGTGTGAGCGGGGACACCCGCTGGCTGCTCACCGCAGGCCCGACAGAGAACAGAGCCAGACATGGCGGGGTTGGCCAAGCAGCCCACTGGCTCCCGGCAGCTCCCAACAGGGGGCCGGCTACAGGCAGGTACTTCCACCTTGTCACCAGCCTACATCAAACAAAACTGTACAGGGTCCCTGCACGTACTCCCAACGTGTCTGTCTGTCTGGGGTATTTTTACATTAGCTCATCTGTTTCCTTTTTCCCCCCCCCAAGATTTCATTTTTGGGGCACCCAGGTGGCTCAGTCGGTTGAGCTGCAACTCTTGATTTCGGCTCAGGTCATCTCATGATCTCTGGGATCAAGCTCCACCCTCCGTGTCAAGTCTGCTCGAAATCCTCTCTCTCTCCCTCTGTCCCTCCCCCCACTTGCATGTGTGTTTGCACGCACTCTCTCTTGCTCTCTAAAAATAAATAAATAAAATCTTAAAAGGCTTTAAGTAATCTCTACACCCCACATGGGGCCTGAAGTCAAGCCCACGATCTAGAGTCACGCGCTCTACCAGCTAAGCCAGCCAGGCACTCCGGTTCACCCATTCTTTCCCGATGTGGCATGGGGCAGAAAAGGTGTATTTTCCTAACAACATGTACGCACACTGCCTGCTACATGCCCACCTCCAAATACTCCACAGAACAAAGGTGTCATACAGCAGCACTGGGTTTACGAGCATGGGCCTGTGTGCCTCTAACTTGAGACAGAACTAAAATCCAGAGAATGGCATCTCTGAAGCCCACTGCCTGGAATAACCAGCCCAGACTTTTCTGCTCAGTGTTTCTAAGCTGACAAGGCTCTCCAGGAAGGAAGAGAACTCAGGAGGAACACCCGAAGTGGGGGGAGCTGCCCGTGGACAGCCCTGCCAGGCACGACAGCCCTGCAGCAGGTAAACTGGCCTGGGGGACATTTAAGCACCCTTGGGCACAAGTTCTGAGGCGTGAGCAGGCACACCACCTGCTTTCTGCTGAATCGGCCGCACCCACTCCCACCACTCAGGGAAAGGTCATGGCCCAGGAGGCAGAGCTAAAGGACCTCACACACAAGCAAGCAGGGTCTAGACTCACTTTTTAGCATTGGCCACTGCTTCAATGAAAACCTGCTTGTATTTCTGAACTTGCTGCCTTAGAACCACCCACTTGTCCTTCTTGCCTTCACAGATCAGCTTCAGGTCAGCTTCCAGCTCGGCCCGGAGATCAGGCTTGGACATCTCATAGCCCATGGAGTCATAACCTGCAGGGAAAAGAGTGGTATTCTGCGGGACCCCGTGCGGCACCCCCGTGGGCTTCAGCCACACGGCTCCGTGATCACCCACCTCAAGCTCTTGCTTACCTTCCACAAGCCCCATGCCCAGATGCCCTGGGAGAAACCGCTTGTCTGCCGTGAGCCCAACATACATCCGGGCTTTGATCGTCTCGATGTGCTCCGCGTGAGTGGCATCGGTCCCTGAAAGCCACTTCCGGTTACTCAGGGTGCTGCAGACTCCCCCGCCCCACCTCCGCTGTCCCACGGGCACCGTCTTCTGCCTAGACTCTTCATTCTCGGTAAGACACATCCACTTGCATCGGGCGCACATAACCACCACACTTCTCCCTCACACCCACTTACTCACTACAGCTGTCCACACCAGCTTTGAGATTCCTCTAAGTCTTCCCCCTCTGCTCCATGTGGCAGAGCCACGGCTGCAGCCCACGTCACGTCCTCTGCATCAGGGTGTGCTCAGTGTGCACCCTTCTGGTCGTGTCCTCCACCCAACCCATTGCTTATGCTGTGGGCCAAGGGATCTTTGAAAACGGAGCTCTGTCATCAGGGAGATGCAAATCAAAACCACAAATACCATTTCACACCCATTCGGTATAAAGCATCACTGAAAAGCACAGAGAACAAATGTTGGCAAGTATGCGGAGAAACCTCAACCCTCACGCGTGGCTGGAGGACGGCAAAATGGGGAGACCCCGTGGAGATCGGTCCAGAGGTCCCTCAAAATGTAAATACAGAGTGACCATCAGACCCAGCAATTCTACTCCTAGGTTTCCATGCGAGGGAACTGCAAAACTGTCCACACACAAACCCATATACAAATGTGTATAACTGCCCCAAACTGGAAATGACCCCAGTGTCCATCAACTGATGAATGGATAAACACACGGTGGTCTCTGCACACAAAGGAACAGCACAGGCAACAGAAAAGCAGGCACTGATTCGCGCTACAGCGTGCATGAGCCTTGAGAACACACAAACTCAAAGAAGCCAGTTACAGAAGGCCAAATGCTTTATCATTCTACGTACACAAACTGTGTAAAACAGGCATATCTACTGAATCAGAAAGACCAGTGGTTGTCCAGGACTGGACGGATGAGAGGGCAAGGGGAATGGGACATGACCTCTAAGGGGTATGGCGTTTCTTTCTGAGGCGATGAGAACATTCTAAAATTAGTTAAGGTGATCATTGCATGACTGTGTGGCTATACTGAGCACCAAACTGGACATCTTAATTCGGTGAATTGTACAGTATGTGAATTACATCTCAACCACGCCACTAACAGTTTTAGGAAATATAGGTCTCTTTGCTCCTTTCCTCAGAAATCTTAAACGGCTCTCTGTGGGCCTGTGGGTCACAGGCTGACACCCAAGCACCTCAGGCTAGCGTGCCAGGCCCTGTAGTTGGGCTCCAGCCATCCTTCCGGCCTTACCTTCTATGACCACCCCATCTGCCCTTGGCTACAGGGCCCTGTGCTCCCCAGTCCCCCCCAGACTCTGCCTGTACTGGGTCAGCTTCGTTCCATAGGAATTCTTACTGTAATGGTTTAAGGTCCCTGTCCGATCCCTACAGCACCCAGCAGGCTGTATTTATGTGTTGCTTTCACTGTTTCTCCTACTGGATGAGCCCTTGCCAGGAACAGGATGCCTAGGCCTTATACCTTCTGTGTCCCCAGGGCCTAGACCAAGGTCTAGCTCTTGTGAGTCTCACACTTTTAATAAGTACATCCAGATGGATACAAATTAGTACACTGATTTGACTTAAACTAACTTTCTGGATAGCACGACAATAGCCACTGGGCTAGAGAAGGGGCCCTTCATTCCAAGCCACAGAACTACAGAAGCCACTAATGGGCAATGAGGGGGCCGTGCCCCGGGGGGAACACTCCCAGAGCTCCACTTTCCCTTCCCACTACTTCCCTCTCCATCATGCCGCTGCCCTTCTGAACTAGGTTTGCTAGAGGTGATCCTTAAAGTCGCAATGAAAACGGAGGGGGCAACAGATCAGTCACAAGGGACCCACTAGTAAACCTAGGACCATGGGATCTACTGCAGAAAAACAATTCTGGCCCAATTTCTTGTTTAACCTCATTTTAGTTCCTAAACAATTAGGGGAACCGCTTTAACAAAAACTCAGAGTGTGGCCACCTGTGGCTAGCTGCAGAATGGCCAATCCAGACGCCACAGGGGCCTGGCACGGAATGAGCAGTGAGCGAAGCCAAGTGTGAAGAGACAGCTGTCATCCCAATACAACCGACTGCTTCCACCTGGGAGGCAAGGCTTAGGCTGCCAGACCTCACGACACTTCATGAGACCACGACACAGACATTTATGTGAAATCTTTCAAGCTTTAAACATTGGTACCTTATTCAAAATAAAAACAAACCCCTGTGTGGGCCAAAAATCCCAAGTCCACGGACAGGATTTGGCCAGGGTGCTCCCAGTTCAGACCCCCAAGTTCTAGGTCACATCCATGTCCTGATCTAGCTGGTGTGGAGCAGAGGTTAAGAGCATTAAGTGTAGACTTATTTAGACCAAGGTTTTAATTACTCGCACAGTGGGGTGCCTGGGTGGCTCAGTGGGTTGAGCGTCTGACTCCTGATCTTGACTCGGGTCAAGATCTCTGGGTCATGGCATAGAGCCCCTTATCGGGCTCCACACTCAGTGGAGTCTGCTTGGGATTCTCTCCCTTGGCCCCCTGCCTCCCCATCCACACTCTCTCTGAAATAAATAAATCTTAAGAAACAAACACCTCGCGGGGCACCTGGGTGGCTCAGTTGGTTAAGCGACTGCCTTCGGCTCAGGTCATGATCCCGGAGACCCCGGATCGAGCCTCACATCGGGCTCCCTGCTCGGCGGGAAGCCTGCTTCTCTCTCTCTCGCTCCCCCTGCTTGTGTTCCCTCTCTGGCTGTGTTTCTCTCTGTCAAATAAATAAAATTAAAA
>PITA01001532.1:153684-191169 GCA_004023965.1 Spilogale gracilis | reverse complement strand
TTTTTTTTTAAAGATTTTATTTATTTATTTGACAGAGAGAAACACAGCCAGAGAGGGAACACAAGCAGGGGGAGTGAGAGAGGGAGAAGCAGGCTTCCCGCTGAGCAGGGAGCCTGATGTGGGGCTCGATCCCAGGTCTCCAGGATCATGACCTGAGCCGAAGGCAGTCGCCTAACCAACTGAGCCACCCAGGCGCCCCCCAATGTTCCTAATTTTTAGATGGAAATTAAACCACCTGCTTTGTCCACCCAATGGAGATTTGTGGGGACTGAATGCAGTGATACAAACGGGAACTCTTGGAAAAGTACACAAAGCCCGGTGGCAGCACTGTCAGCATTACTCAACCAGGAGAACGTGAAAAAGCACAAAGCGGGAACTTCAAACTCTACACGTGAATGTTTTTGGGAAACGGACACTACTCCTTCATTAATAAAGGGAAGTAAAAACATATGATTAGCAATATACAACCACATCCAAGTAATCAATGATCTCTCTGCAACTGGGTACATGAGTCATTCCTGATTTGCTCCCAGTCTTTGATGGTTCCTCACAGGCAAACCTCCTGACCTATGTGAAAAGGCACCTAAAATACATGGCTTAGAAAGGGAACATTCCCAAGAAACTGGTCTCTTTCACAAGAGGTTTGGTGCAGGACTTTTGTTATATGTCTCTCAAGCTTTTTCCCCAAGAACCAGCTGTACCATGCTATGAGCAATTTATCTTCATGTCATATTCTTGGCTACTGCCATTAATCACAGTGTTCCCTTACTGGTGAGATTCTGATTCTGAGCACTGAAAAAATAAAAGACACAGGGTGGGACGCTGTTCATGACCTAATTACTCCCATCCCCTTGGTCTCCACCCCCATTCCTCCTCAACCATGCCCCCAAACACCAGCAAGCTGCTTTAAAATGGTTTGTTTCAGCAGATGTTCTCAGCCTCACACGTGCATTTTCCTTTTTTTTTTTTTTTACTCACACTTTCTATATGAATAGCAGATTGTAATGCTTCTGTTTTTCTAATCCAAAGGGGGAAGAGTCTACATCAAATTAGACCAGCTTTCTTTCAACAAGCTTAGTAACAGCGTAGGTGGATGTTCTGACCCTCTTCCCTCCCCCTGCCTCCTCCTTCCACCCCCACCTCCCTGGAACTGCCAGCAGATGTTTCCTCTAAGTCTTTCTTCTTCAGGACCCAATTCTCTGACTTTTTGGTCTCTATTAACAAACTGCATTTCTTTCATCCAGTTATTTCTGATTGCTCTACACTCCCAGCCCACACAGGATCAAGAATGCTGTCACCTCCCATGTCTTTGCCTAGTCTCCAGCAATTTCAGTGAAGAAAAGCTGCGGATAAGATCTGAACAGCAGCAGCCCATGTAGTCAGCGCCTATGGCGAGTCCTGAGAACGCTTCTCTTACATATTCTTCCTCTCTTCCAAGATCTCACTTACAAACACGGGAGGTAATGACAGAATTTGCTCATAGAACACCTATGTTCTTAATGAAAAAGGAAGGCTGTCAACTGAATGCACTTTTAATTATTATTTTTAAAAGACACGAGTGCCAGGGACTTTGGGTGCTGGTGTTTCATCTCCTTTAACTAGTTGTCAAGCTGTCTGAAATATATTCTGTCATAAGTATAATATAAAAAAGTCAAACTAATTTTTCTTGATTTACTGTTTATCTTCCCAACACTGTGCCTTTTCCTCATTCTAAACAATCAGTTTGTCAAATGGCAATGTCTTATATTTAAATACATTTTGTAATTTATACTGTTAAATTTCCCACTCAAAACTTAACACTTGGATATGCCTCCTTGAAACAGAAACCAGTAACCTCCCCCATTCCCCCTTCTTTGAAGACTACCATTTCTGCACACACTCCGCCTTCCATACCCTACTAGCAGGAGATAAGGTGTAACAGTGTTTCGTACACCAAAGGTGCACTATTAAAAATGCTCATTGGCACCCAGGAAGACAGCACTGCTCTGCACTTGAGGAGTCAGACCCGGATCTGAAGGCCTGGCTCTGCCAGTCGAGAGCAATGTGGCAGCTTGAGCAAGTCACGGAGACTCTCTGGGTATCTCTTTGGCTATAAATGGAAATCCTAAAGCCTCCATATAAGGATAAACAAGAAGGTTTGTGATAATGGATTTCAAATGCCTAGCAGGGACAGGCATTAATAGATTCAATAAAAGTTATTTTTGCAAGTGTCCCAGAACTAGACTTGAGGTTTCTGATGAAAAAGAAAACACAACAAACATAATTCATTTTCATTTAGCTGAAAGTGGATCCACACAAAGGATTGTATTCCAGGCAGACAAGCTATTCCTCTGGCCCAGATAGGAGAATATTCCCAAACCTCACTTACTAACATACAGGGATGACGAGGTGCCTTCTTTAGAGGCTTCGTTCCAAGTGATAGGTGGGTTACCCTACAGCCTTCCCAAGCTAGCAGGCTTTTCCTCTGTATCTACTTCATTATTCTCAGAATTATAGAGAGTTCAAAATCTCTGTTTGTTAATGTCTAACATTCCCTGTAGGAAGGAATGCTACTTAAGGACAAGAGATTATCCTGAGTACTTTACTACAAAACGACTATCCAACCCCTCACAAACAGACCAGGAAAGCACAGCATCTGGCACCAAGAAAACACCTTACCACGCTTAACCAAAGTGCTAGTTTTGTCAGTGTGTCCTAACGCACTGTTAATAGCATGCAAGAAAATGTTTCTTTCCCTTACATGCCTATTTTTGATGTCATTTCTATTTTATCTACCGGACATTACATTTCTTTTGTACACTGTAAAAATTATCATTTTAAGATGAAAAAAAAAGGTGGCGCCTGGGTGGCTCAGTTGGTTAATCGACTGCCTTCAGCTCAGGTCGTGATCCCGGAGATCCGGGATCGAGCCCCACATCCCTGCTCAGTGGGAGGCTTGCTTCTCCCTCTCTCATTCCCCCTGCTTGTGTTCCTTCTCTGGCTGTGTTTCTCTCTGTCAAATAAATAATTATAAATAAATAAAATCTTTAAAAAAAAAAAAACTTAAAAAAAAAAAAAGCCAGCAATTTGGCACGTATGCTAATTGGTTATTGTCAAGGATTTTATAAAAATGAAAATGAAAGAAAAATTCTCATTAACTTGGGCCTAGTAATCTGCTGTAATTTATAATGTGCTAAGCTTATCTTTATAGTATTTTCTTTTAATAGAAAATTAGTAATTCAAATGAAATAAGAAACAGTATGTTCAAAGAATTCTAAAATCTTTCTAGTTTTACTGATGAAGTCCTTGGTATCAGTCATAAATTCTGACCAAATCGGTCTCACTGTTCTTCTAAACATGCACAGTATTTTCTTACCTCTCTTTGCCCATGCTAGTCTATCTTTGTAACGCCCCCTCCACCTCTCATTTACCTTCTGAAACCCTACCTTGCTTTTAAAACCCAGCTCAAACAAGATCTTCTCAACGGAGCCTCCCTTAATCTTCTCCTGCCAGGAATTTTCCCCCCCACCAGGAGTCACACAGAAAGTTGGTATAAACAACACACTAATACCTGATGAAATGTCCAAAGGGAGTAACAATCCTACACAACACTAAGTACCTCAGTACCAGCTTCCGGAATCAAATGAGTAGCACTGGAATTCCAAATCGGAATCAGAGTACATAAGAGAACTGAGACAAGGATTAATGCCAATATTGTATATTTTGCAACTGGATCATGTGTAGGTGCACACATGTATAAAACACAGACTCGAGACAGACACTGTTGCCCTGCAATACATAAATGCTTTTAAAAAAAAACAAAGCAAAAACAAAACAAAACTTAAAACAAGCCAGCAAAAATGGTAAACTACTGTCCTAAATTAAAAGCTCAAGTCCCTATTTATTTTTGTGAAACAAAATCAAGAGTTTAGTGTCTATACGAGCATTTAAAGTAGCCTGGGCTGATAAGTCACTTGTCTTATTTAGGAAGGGTTAGAACTGTTATCACAGAAAAAGGAAACACTGATTATCTGAATTCTAAGTCCAGAACTGTTCAAGTGGCTTTGTGAACGCTAGTAAAACAATAAACTAACCAAACAAAACTATCATTCAGTACCTCTAGTGGAACATACTGACAGCAATCACATCTAATGCTATAACCCAACACTCTGAGCTACTTAAAAAAACTCAAAACATTGTGCTGGATACAAAAAACACTTTAAATTTCAGAAAAGGGCCACTGACGAGGAGGTCAGAAAGACTTATCAATACAGCCCAACAAGAAAAAAAATGACAGCTCAAACAGTCCATAAGATTCATGATCTCAAATGTACAACAATGATCTCTGAACACAGACAAAAAAAAAAAAAAACAACAACAAAAACCAGGGCTTAAATGTGAGAAGAGCCCGATTACACAGGATTACAGAGAGGGCCAATGGTGAGAAGGAGAGGTAGACAGAATTTCTAACCCAGCAGTTGACTACTCTTTCTGGTCCCTGAGCAGGTTTTGAAACTTTCCTCTAACTCCTCTGACAGCACATGCCTTCTTAGCAGTCTCTATCTTCACCTACCTTCCCTTTCAGTGGCAGTCACTGTATCTACAGAGATCCTCTCTTATTCACTACCTTGGGATACAACAGGATAAAACTATGTAATCACCAGTTAGATAATCTTCTAATGGCCTTTTTGAAAACTTCAGCCATTTTTTTGCATCGTATCTAAGGCTAACCCGTCTGAAACACTACTCAAGAGCTAACAGTGACAATGATTATAAACATAAGCACAACTTTTTAAAGTGTGCCTTTTCTGGACAAAATTCTCTTTTTTGAGAACCACTGCTTTAGGATAAAGTTTTTAAGAAGTCCAAGATGCTCACCCACAGCCATTCATGATTCCACCTGATTTTATTAAGTGCAAGGCACTATGATCAAATCTGAGTATAAAGTAGTAGACAGATAGATAAGAGCTATATTCTCATCCAGTGAGGCAGACTGATAATAAAAACAAATACACAATAGTTTCAGACACCAGTGAGTGCTATGAAAACACAACAAAGCAGGAGAATGACCCTAGATATGATTTTGAGGTAAGGGTGCTCTTTAGAAAGGGAGGCAAGAAAGTCAGAGGAAACTCTCAGCTATGAGCTGAAGCGATATAAAGAGCTACAGAAAGATCTAGGTAAGGGAACAAACAGTGAGTGCTGAGGCAAAATGAGTTTGGTATGCTCCAGCAACAGAAAGTGGGCCGCCAGTTGAACAGGGACACAGTAAGAATGGGGAAGTGTGTGTGAAAGCAGATGAGATTAGAGATACAAAGTTAGAGTCAGACCATGTAGGGTCTCAGACGTCTCTACAAGTGTAGCTTTTATTCTAGGTACAGTAGAAAGCCACTGGAAAGATTTAAATGAGAAAGCGAGAAACGGATTTATGTTTTTAAAAGGTAATTGTGGGGGCGCCTGAGTGGCTCAGCTGGTTAAGCATCTACCTTCAGCTGGGGTCATTAATCCATGGTCCTAGGACTGAGTCCCTTGAGGGGCTCCCTGCTCAGCAAGGAGTCTGTTTCTCTCTGCCCCTCCCCCAGCCCCCATCAGCATATGTGCTCACACATACTACCTCTCAAAAATAAAATCTTAAAAAAAAAGATAATTGTAGCTTTGGTTTGACTGAAAGACTATATACAAACAGATCCTTAGTTAAAATAATGAGAAGAAATTAGGGTAATCTAACACAGCTTATTTGCTTTAACTTGAAATTAAATAAAGGATGTCTAAGAGAGTATAGACCCTCATAGCCTGCCCAAGAAAAAAAAAAGGAGCTCTCAGACTTCAAATTTCTACTCTGCTAAAGACCGAGCTTTAAAAAAATATTCAATCCAAATTAAGGAACAGTAGATTTAAAAGCATTCTATAGTTCTGACAACCCTAAGAAAAGCATGTATTTTTTCTTGCTCAACTCCCACCTTACCTCTTGTAGGCCTAAAATCAGAAGGACAACCTTGGGGCACCTGGGTGGCTCAGTCAGTTAAAGCATCAGACTCTTAATTTTAACTCAGGTCATGATCTCAGGGGACTGAGCCCTTAGTCCAGCTCCCAGCTCGGTGGGGAGTCCCGCCTGCCTGCCTCCCTCCCTCTCCATCTGCCCCCTTTCCCATGCTTACTCTCTCTTGCTCTCAAATCTTAAAAGAAAAAAAAAAAGACAACCTCAACCATGATCCTCTGAAAGAGACTTGATTATAGGAAAGTCTCCGTTACTTGGAATTACTAAATTGTCATTTCTCTCAGATTGTTAATATAAATAAACTTTTGCTCCTCTAAATGTATTTGATAAGATGACTTATCAAATATAAATAAGATTATAAAAAAAACATTTAACGAGTAGAGTTTTAAATCTCTAAGAAACAACTATTGACAAATCAACCTCTGATAAATTGACTGGATAGCAATCTCATTGTTGTTTCCGTCTAAGCATTTAAGTACTCTAGTTCAAATTAGATACTTCAAAGCAACAAAATTTTGTATCGCCGTAAAGATTCCACAATTCATTCACATTTTTTCATTTATAGTATGAATTTTTTTCAGATTGAACAAACATAATTAGCATAAGAAAATTTAATGCATAATCTTACCTCCACTTTAATTCTCTTTGGGGATAATTCATCTCTTTCTCCACATTTTGACCTGAATCGAATGGGGGAGAGAAAAACTTGAGAAGGCAACAAATTTTATTCTGAAGACATCTCAATCTATAAACTGCCACCAAAACATATGCCCCTGAAACCATTACACCAGAAATAAGACATTCATAATGAACACTGACATAACAAAAAAGACTTTTCATCATTTCTAAATTAATATTAAGGAAACACGCAGACACAATTATATTATACATTTTAAAAGGCCACTACCTAAAAACTTCCCCACAAAGAAAGTACTCAATATATATGCAATGATTACACATAATGAAAAAGAGGGAAAAAAACCAAGGAGGATTATACTGCATGATGTCTTTTTATGGATTGGCAGGAACACTTCAGGATAAAATGACCATAGTGGCCATTTAAGATGAATGCTTAAGGCTACATAAGATTAAAACACATTTTGTCTATCTATCCAAACTACAGATGCATTTTCCCTTGACCTAGAGATCCCTCTGCTGGGACTCTACCCAAAGGTACCTACAGATATATGAAATACTACTGTCAATTAAACTGTAATAAGCCATCAATTAAAAGTTATCCCCCAAAGGTGCCTGGGTGGCTCAGTGGGTTAAAGCCTCTGCCTTCAGCTCAGGTCATGATCTCAAGGTCCTGGGATTAAGGCCCGCGTCAGGCTCTCTGCTCAGTGGGCAGCCTGCTTCCTCCTCTCTCTCGGCCTACTTGTGAGCTCTCTCTCTGTCAAATAAATAAATAAAAAAAAATTTTTTTAGCGCCTGGGTGGCTCAGTGGGTTAAAGCTTCTGCCTTCGGCTCAGGTCATGATCTCAGGGTCCTGGATCGAGGCCCGCGTCAGGCTCTCTGCTCAGCAGGGATCCTGCTTCCTCCTCTCTCTCTGCCTGCCTGTCTGCCTACTTGTGATCTCTCTCTCTCTGTCAAATAAATAAATAAAATCTTAAAAAAAAAAAAAGTTATCCCCCAAAATAAAAGATATTAAAATGTGAAAAGTACATTTCAGAATCAACAAAATATGTATCACGTTATTTATTATGATGCTATTTATAATAATAAAAGATTAGAAACAACTCAAGTATCCATCTATAGGGAACTGGTTAAATAAATCATGGTGGAGCGCCTGGGTGGCTCAGTAGGTTAAGTGTCTGCCTTTAGGTCAGGTCATGATCCTGGGATCAGGGAACTGAGCCCAGCATCAGGATCCCTGCTTAGCAGGGAGTCTGCTTCTCCTTCTGTCCCACACCCTACTTGTGCACGTGTGTGCTTTCTCTCTCTCTTTTGAAAATAAATACTCTTTAAAAAACAAATAATCTTAAAAAAAAAAAATCACAGTACATCCACACAATGCAATACCATGGAGCTGTAAAAATCCAAGACATGTTAAAAGCAAAATATAGAATAATGCAGATACAGACTACCTATTATTTTCTGGAAAAAAGGTAAAAATGAGAAAATATGTATCTGTTTGCAGACTGGAAAGATGAAAAAGAAACTAATAAAATTACTTACATGGAGGAGAGGAAGAAGTTAAAAAGAGACCAGAATGGGAGTGCAACTTTTTATATACATATTCACATAGTTTTGGCTTCTAAACTATGTAACTGTATTATATATTTAATTTAAAAAGGTATATAAATGTAAAGATGACAAACAGCTAAAAACTGTTGAAAGCAGTTGCCTCTGGGGTGTGGTATCCAGAAGAGGGCAGGGGTGGGGCAGGGAAACTGCTGAGTTTCAGTATAAGCCCCATGCACTGTTATGACTCAAGTCATGTACCGTTACCTTGATTAAATTATGTAAATAAAGCAGTCAGAAAATTTTGTGTAATACAGTGAAAAAAATAATCACTAAATCAGCTCTTGATTATCCAAGTTAAAAAAAATCTTATAGGGGCGCCTGGGTGGCTCAGTTGGTTAAGCGACTGCCTTCGGCTCAGGTCATGATCCTGGAGACCCGGGATCGAGCCCCACATCGGGCTCCCTGCTCGGCGGGAAGCCTGCTTCTCCCTCTCTCACTCCCCCTGCTTGTGTTCCTTCTCTGGCTGTGTTTCTCTCTGTCAAATAAATAAATAAAATCTTTAAAAAAAAAAAATCTTATAAATAATTCTAAAATATTGCTGTATATTCTTAGCCTGTTCATTTAGGCTGCAAATTTTACTTTGTGTCAGTTTGTGAATATGTGGGCTCTTTAGGTATAGCAAAAGAAGCTGCTATGCGTTAATAATGACAGTAATTGCCTCAACAGTGAATTTTCAAACTTGAAAAGGTATAAGAATAACCTGGGACACTTGAGAAAATTTGGACTCCAAGACTCCATCTCCCCAAACTGTGATTTATTAGGGCCAGGGAGGGTGCTCAGGATGTGGTTTTTCAGCACAGCTTGAATTATGCTAACACCAAGGGTCATCTGCATCTACTCAGAGAAGTAGTGGCACACACAACTCAAGGTGAACCATAAATCCATGTGCAACAAGTGAGTAAAACTGAAATGGAACTATGTCATCTTGCTGAGGGTTTAAATGAAGATGAGATAAACAGTAAGATGGGTTTACATTAAATTTTAAAACCACCAATGCTTTTCAACATATAAGTTTTTTACTTTAAATATTCCACTATTCCACTTTGTATTTCTAACACATGTCCGTCTTCCATGTCATCTGGCATCTTCCAATATCCCCTTAAATACTGGCCAATGGAATCTTTTCATCTACTGAACCAATCTCATTGGATTGCAAACACCTTGCAAGAGGAACCACTTCGTTTCCTCTAAGAGTTCAACAAGTTCATCCAGTTAGTGGGTATACAAATAAGTCTATACATACTGACTAACCAAATCCCATCATCACACTCAAAACCAAAGCATCTGTGTGAGAAGAATGTCTAAAACCACTACCAGAACAATGCTCCAGTGCCAGGGAACTGTCGTTCAAAAGAAAGACAAGAGAATTAAACAAAACAACAAAAACATTAGCAATGTTTTGAAAAGTCACTTAACTCTTTAATTTTATAGAACCACGATCACAACACTTCTTTTTGAAAAATGCTTATAAAAAAATAAAATAAAATAAAAAGAAAAATGCTTATATTCTATGGTAGTGCTTTAAGTTCTACTTCTATCAAGCAATGCAAAAATATTGCCTGCCAATTAGACACTTACTTAGTGGTTCTGTAGGTATATTTGTAGGTGACTTCTCGAGAAATCTGCCTAGCCAGGGCAAACAGTTCATCTCTCCTTGTCAGCAGGGCATTATCCTTCACACAGAGCTGAGCAGCCGCTTCATTAACAGTGAGCTGTGTATCCAAAACAAAGTTTAAAAATTATAAACATTGTTATTTCATCAATAAGACAAATGTTTCTCTTCAGGATATAAAAATGTCACATCATTATATAATGAGATCACAGTTTATAAAAATCAGGATGAGTCTTTCTTTATTCCTTATTAGTCCTAAGGCCTAATTTCAGAAGAAAATCACATCACCTACCATCTCCTGGAACTCAAATTAATCAAAACAGTCACCTTAGTTTTATGTGCTTAATTTATTTTTGTTTATGCATGGATTTATAGAAAATAAGCAAAATGAAGTAAAAAATGTTCTGTATTTCATTTCTATGAAAAGCCAAGGGTTTGATATGATTTGTTGATACTATTTCCCTAACTAAAAGTGAGCACATATGTGGTCTGACAGGTATTTTTTTTTTCAATGTGAACTGGTATGAAAATTCTTAGGAGGGAATAAAAATTAGATGGTTTGAGTTAAATCTTTATCAAATTAGTCAAAAAACAAAGTTATCACAGACCAGGGCCATAAGGAAAATCAAGGTCTTGGAGTCACTAATCTCTAAAATTCATCTAATTCCACTCATCCAAGTGTTAAATAACACCAATACAGAATTGCTACTTGACAAAACTGTACTGAAATTTAAAATAGCAAATGTTATCCTAAATTCAAAATATGTAATTGTTTACTAAATCAGAGAAGGTTTTTCCACATAATTCTGCCAATTTAAACAGATGTAGGGAATTGCCAAGTGATATATCCTAACTTTTTTAAAAAGCAAGAAACATACTCATTTTAGGCATGACTGACGGCAAAAAAAAGTGATGGCAACAGATCTGAGGTAAGTCCTGCTCCACCACTTATCATCTGTGTGACTCTGGGCATGTAAAAACTTCTCAGAGCCTCAGCATTCTCAGAGGCAGAAACAGGATACTTAGAACGGGAACTACGTCAAGGAACTAACAAGAAACAAATGAGACACACCTGGCATAAGGTTGTTCTTAGTGTTAGTTCTTGTTTTCCTTTCAGAAAAAAACAGGCATCAGGCATTTACTTCCTCCCCACCCAGGCATCCCATCTTGTTCACAAAAATGTTCTGTATTTAAAATTTTCAAAAATACAGAGAAGCAACAGAAGAAATTCAGTCTTCCATCTATTAATATTTTATTTTTATTTTTTTAAGATTATTTATTTATTCATGAAAGAGAGAGACGGACGTAGAGGGAGAACCGGGCTCCTTACAGAGCTAGGAGCTCAATGTGGGACTCAATCCCAGAACCCTGGGATCATAACCTGAAGGTAGATGCTTAACCAAGTGAGCCCCCATATATTAATATTTTAATGTATATTAATCTAATATCTGTGTACATACAAACATGTACACGAATACAGATTTGTATTTGCCTTTTTTCACTTATGTATGCTGTATTTTTTACTTTTATCATGTTGTTAAGGCAGAAACTTGGCTTATTTACATCAGCATCAGGCATGGGTTGGCTACTCAATAAATATTTGTTGACTGATTAAGTGAATGTAAATATTCTTTACAATATCATTTTTACTACCAAGACATATAATATTCCATTTAGGAAAGAGCAATATATTATGTAAATCAACCTCACTCTGAACATTAAACTACCCCCATCTTTTTCAAAGTAAGCTACAAAGAACATTCTTAACTGTGTATCTTTGCACACATATCCAATTATCTTCTTGGAATAAACTCTTAAGGATAAATTTGTTAGGTCACAGAATATACTAAATTTTAAAAGATTTATGTATTTCACCAAATTACTCTCCAGGAAAATTGCTCCAAATTGTAACACTACCAACAATTATATGAAGATCCATTATCCAAAATCAACCAATAATGGTTATTTTAAAAGCTTTACCAATCTGATGTATTTTCAGTATCATTTGGTTGTAATTTACATTTCTTTGACTATAAAACTGAACCTTTTTTTTTAAAAAAAAGATTTTGTTTATTTGACAGAGAGAAACACAGCCAGAGAGGGAACACAAGCAGTGGGAGTGAGAGGGGGAGAAGCAGGCTTCCCGCTGAGCAAGCAGCCCGATGTGGGGCTCCATCCCAGGACTCCAGGATCATGACCTGAGCTGAAGGCAGAGGCTTAACCACTGTGCCACCCAGGTGCCCCTGAACCTTTTTCTTATACTTTAAAATTATTTTAAAATTTGCTTGCTCAGGGCAGTTGCGGTTTCTCCTATAGCACTACTTTGTTTCTAACAGACTTTAGGAATTCTTTATGCCTTATGAGCACTAACTCTTCACATGCCACATCATTAGCCTTATGGCTTTTGTCTTGGATGCCATGCATAGAAACTCCCTTCTCACCCTAAAAATAGATGAATGTTTTCCTGTAATTTAGCATAATAGTTTTATTTTTTCCACTTAACTACTGTAACCATTTAGAATATGTCATGATGTATGATATAAATCATGTATCTAACATCCCCTCCCCAGATTTCCACCTGTAATTTTTATTGTCTAATTCTCAAACAATTTTGCTACGGACAAGGTTATAATAAACCCAGGCGTCCTATTTTAAACCCACAACTGAAAATGAAAGCATACTAGGGAACAATGTATTTTCAGTCTTCTCCCCTTTTCCTAAAGAATCATCAACAGATCAATTTCTTCCCTAAGTGCTTTTGAAAGGCACAATGTAACTGCAGCTAAGAGTGAAATACACTTTAATGAATGATTTCCTAAATAAATTAACTTCAATTTCAGAAAGCAGTAGCTACAATGACCTTGAAGACCTTCTTAAATCCCTTTTATGTAGCCCCTTCTTTCTTGCAGTCATACCCTAAATTAGTAGGAAGAGTCTCTGTGAGTAAGGTGTTTTAACTGGCAACATTTCAGAGGTACCACTTTAAGCACAACCACAGAAAATAACCTTTCAACATGAACTGAATATAGTGTTCTAGTATTCCATCATCCTACCAAAAACACAAACATAACACATCCTTTGTTACTGAATTCAGACTTCAAATCAAAAAAGTAGACTGAGCTCTCCAAGACCTGAGGGAGACTTCTGGTATTAAAGCCGAGGCTGCAGAAATAACTATGGCTCACCCCAAGTTGTAATAAGTGGCTGATTCATCAGGTTCCCCCTCAGAAATGGCATTTCTGTTGGTGTTTTCAGTATTTCATGTTCCTAATTGTTAATAATTAAATCAGTAAATATTATGATGTATTTTTAAAAGTTATACAAATACTCTAATTAGTAGTCACTGGAGTACCATACTAGCATCTTTTTTTTTTTTTTTTTAAGATTTTATTTATTTGACAGAGAGAAACACAGCCAGAGAGGGAACACAAGCAGTGGGGGTGAGAAAGGGAGAAGCAGGCTTCCCGTCCAGCAGGCAGCCCGATGTGGGGCTCGATCCCAGGATGCCGGGATCATGACCTGAGCTGAAGGCAGAGGCTTAACAACAATAAGCCACCCAGGTGCCCCACCATACTAGCTTTTTAAAAATTTTACGTTTCTAGGGGCACCTGGCTGGCTCAGTTGGTGGAGCGTGTGACTCTTGATTCCAGGGTCCTGAGCTCAAGCCCCACACTGGATATAGGAGCCTACTTAAAATTCAAAAAAAAGAAGTAAAAAGTTCTGTCTCTAGTTTTTTTGGTTTTGTTTTTTTAAGTAGGCATCACACCCAGTGTGGAGCTCAAGGTGAGGCTTGAACTCAAGACCCTGAGATCAAGACCTGAACTGAGCTCGAGTCAGATATTGAATCAACTGAGTCACCCAGGTGCCCCCAAGCTTCTAGTTTTGTTTAAAATGTAAAATAGAGGGCACCTGGGTGGCTCAGTGGGTTAAATCCTCTGCCTTCAGCTCAGGTCATGATCTCAGGGTCCTGGGATGGAGGCAGGCTCGCATCGGGCTCCCTGAGCAGGGAGCCTCCTTCCTCCTCTCTCTGCCTGCCTCTCTGCCTACTTGTGATCTCTCTGTCAAATAAATAAATAAAATCTTTAAAAAAATGTAAAATAGATATTCTAATTGGTTTACTTCCTCCAATTCCTCTTTTTTGTGGCTAAAAATATCAAAATTCCATTCATATTTTTGTTAAATATTCCTCAAAGTTAGCTTTCTACCACTTATAACTAAACTTAAAGTTTCTCTTACTGGTGGTTAAAATTATAACCTTTAACAATCAAATGACTGTGACTTTCCATTTTGCATTGTTAGCATAAAAATACCATGAGAATGCTGTGTGATAGGGTGACTCTAAAGGCAATCTAGGCTTTCATTTCCAGCACAGGGAAGGAATGACTGGCCTCCTCACAGAAAACAACTAAAAATATTGGATAAAAAGAGGAAGGGAAAAATATCTTAAATGCCATCAATAAGCCAGACAACAGTAAGGACTATTCGGGCTAAAAAGAATGAAGACAGTATCTCAAAGGGAGTAAGCTGAGGACAGCTGCTAAACCAGATGCCCCTAGGTTGCAGTCTTTGCAACCTCATAGGTCTGGTTAGTGTGGGAAAAGAATAGGAGGAAAAACCCAGGATCCATCGAAGGTGAGGAGCCTAAGACCCCTCCCTCCACAAAACTGAAATCCCAAACCACCACACACCCACTGTAAGCCTGAATTAGAAATACACCTGTACTCCCAAGAGAATGCAAGGGAAATTACCTGTCCTGAATCCTGTTACTGTGTAGGGGAAAACAGAAGAGACTCCCTTGAGATTTCATAACCACCCTCCCCACCCGGCCAAAATCAACCCTCACATGATTTTCAGCCCTAATTCACACTATGTGGGCTGAGAATTTTTTTCACAGGGTTCCAGAGGTGTACTGTGCAGAAAGCAGGTGCCTGGTAGAAGAAAAAGCAAATAGCCTCTAGAAAAATCCAATTTTTCCTAGGCCTCAAGACATTCCCATATTTCTAAGAAATATGAGTTATAGAAAGAAATTATAAAACATCCAAAGAAATAGGCATCAAAAGTAAAAACCAGCAGAAATGACAGCAGAATAAGACCCTCAAAAACTTCAGAAAAATAACAGTTGAAAATATGACTAACGAAGAATACAATAAAAGAGACCAAGAAAAACTGAGAAAACAGAAGGACAGAAAAAATTGGGGTAGGAACAAACTGCAAACTTCAAAAGTAAACAACAGACAACACTGACTTGTAAACACAACAATGAAAACCAAAAGCCAAGGAAATACCTTCAATTACTAAGGGAAGATAATGGACATCATAGAATTTAATACCCAGAATAAACAATGAGGACAAAATAAAGATGTTTTCCAGTGGGTTGCGGTAGGACAGAATTTGCCATCAGTAGGCCTTCGTTAAGAAAATCTACATGATATACTTCAGAGCAAAGGAAACTAATTCCAGACAGTAAATCAAATCTAAAAAAAGGAAGGGACAGAGATACAAAATAAAATAAGGAAAATAAATTCAAAATAATAGTTATTATAAAAAATGTAAATAGATCAAATGTTCCAGTTAAAAGACAAAATTAATTTTTTAATTCCAAAATTGGTATTTACAAGAGATGTATGTAAAACATGGATTCAGAAAAACTGGAAGTAAAAGGATGGTAAAAAGATAAAGAGAAAAAGGCATGTGCTTATATTAACATCAAAAAAAAAGGCTTTTAAAGCAAAATGGGTTATTAAACATTAATACAGTTACTGCAAAATACAAAGAGAAACAGACAACTCCACAATCATAGTTATATGATTGTCATGCAACTCTTCCTGATAGAGCAGACAAAAAAAGACTACTTTAGAATAAGCTTGTTAAAATAGACACATACAGAACACTCCACCTGCAGAAACACACAAAAAACACTGACCTCATACTCAACCATAACTAAAATCTCAACAAATGTTAATATATGCAAACCATGTGGTCTAACTGCAATGTAATTTTGTTAAAAATCATTAGAAAAATAATTAAGGAAAAGCCTCATATCTGGCAATGAAAAAAACACTTCAAATAATTCACAGGTAAGAAATCATAAATAAAAAGAGAAGTAATCCGAATGGAAGGGGTGGGACTACATACTAAAACTTGAGGAATTATCTCAAATTAGTATACAGTGAGAATTTGTAGCCTTAATTGCTTAAATTAGAAAAGAAGAACTGCTAAACATCAATGAACAGGTACCCAACGTGAGTTAGAAAAGAACATTAAGGGACGCCTGTGTGGCTCAGTTGGTTAAGCGACTGCCTTAGGCTCAGGTCATGATCCTGGAGACCTGGGATCGAGCCCCACATCAGGCTCCCTGCTCGGCCAGAAAGCCTGCTTCTTCCTCTCTCACTCTCCCTGCTTGTGTTCCCTCTCTGACTGTGTTTCTCGCTGTCAAATAAATAAAATCTTAAAAAAAAAAAAAACAAAAAAAAAACAATAAAATGAACTATTAGAAAGTGTTAAGTGATCACACACATACACACAGCACAACTAAGAATATCAACTAAGCCCAAAGTTCTTTCTTTAAAGATCAGGGGTAGGAAAGCTTTTGCTGTAAAAGATTAGACAGTAAATATTTTAGGCTCAAAAGGCCAAATAGTCTTTGCCAACAACTATTAAACTTTGAAGTTTGTAGCTCAAAAGCTGACATAATACATAAATTGGCCTCGCTGTGTTCTAATAAAAATTTGTTGCAAAATCAGGAGGTGGGCCACATTTGGCCCACAAGCTGTAGTTTGCACACCCCTCAAAAAATGAGTACAACAGACAAATCTCTGGCAAAACTGATCGGGAAAAATAAAAAGACAAATGGGGGTGGCTGGGTGGCTCAGCTGGTTAAGCACTGGACCCTTGGTTTTGGCTCAGATCATGATCTCACAAGCTGTGGGAAGGAGCCCCACATCATGCTCCATGCTCAGCAGGAATCTACTTGAAGATTCTCTCCCTCTACCCCTTCCCCCCACTCACACACATGCACTCTCTCAAATAAACAAATCTTTAAAAAAAAGACAGAAATGTACAAGCACTATTAGGTCTTAAAAACAATAAACAACTTTACAATACTAAGTTTGAAGACTTAGATGAAACAGGTATATTTAGGAAAAATGTGACTTACCAAGATGACTCAAAAACAGACTGCCCTGATAGTCCTATAAGCCACTTTTTAAAATGATAAAACAAACAAAACATTTCTTTTCAAGTGATGCTGAAATCTATGCATTCTGAGAGTTTACAATAAAGCATCACAACTTACCAATAATGCATTCTGGTCTATGGGGTTCCCAGGTTCAACAGTCCTCCCCTCTCAAAACTAAGACTGCTGGACTCTCTGAAAGCTTCAGCCTTGACTTCTCAACACTACACAGAAAACTGCCCTAAATGTGGCATATTCTATGGGGCCTATGTCCTTATCTTAGTAACACACACACTTCAGTTCCTGTACAATTTCCAGTAGGTCTACAACATAGCCATTGACTCTACATCCTCCTGCTCCCATCTTTGAGTTCCAGAACTCTGACTGGAAGTTGCTATCCGACAACTATTCTATAACGCCAAGCTGCCTACTCACTTATATTTCTGAATATTGCAAGTTCCTACATTCTCCACTGCCTTGCTGTTCTCAACTTTCAGTTTCTCTCTCCTCATCCATCCACTGATTTAAGATCTGACACATACACTGCTTTGTCTGCTTACCACGTAACACACCTTTGGAGAGATGAAACATCCTGCCTGCCTGAACATCTAATTCTTTGGGGATTTGTCCCTTAGAACCTGCCTCACACTAAGAACGAGTGTGTTCCACGCCTAGCCACTCACACTATCTTCATGGTCTGACTCCTACAAACCAGGCCGTATCTAGCCAGGTACTAAGACCATCACTGATTTTTTAGTTTTAGGGAAAAAAAAAAAAGGATTTATTATAACAATGACTAATTTAATAATTCTTTACTGCCTGATACACAGTACATTTGGAAACAAGTATAAAAATGGATATAAGAATTTTATGTACTTTAGAGCTGAAAAAACATTTTCAGGTGTAGATAACTTTTTGGTTTTCATCCACTAATGACCTATGTATTACAGCTGTAGGTCTTGAAAGATTGAAAGAACAGTGTCCACAGGGTGTATATGAAGAAAACTCTCAAATACTAAGTGACTTAACAATGAGTCATGTATTTCCTTATCTGGGTGAAGACAAACCAGTATTATTCTTTAATCTTAGGAATTTAGAAAAACTCAAATTTATTTTTCACTCATTTTAAATAGTCAAGTTAGAAAACGTGAAATTACCATACCTAGAAGGTACACTTAATGTAGTACCTCCTTTCTTTTAATTCGCTCAAGCTTTCATAATTTCCACCAAGCTGTTGAATGGTTACTAGTTTGAAGGAAGCGTCCTGATTCATAAACATCCATCCTAAACTGTATTTTTGGACCAGATTCACATACTTGAGTTACAAATAACAAGTGGTCTAAGTTTCAAAAATATAAGCCACATATTCTAAAGCCCCCACCCCCACATCTCAGCCTACTAGCATTCATTTTGAGTGTTCTCTTATTTTTGGAAACTCATGATAATCTCATTACCTAAATACCATCTGTACCTACTTATCCAAAGAAGCAAAGAACCCTTTAGCAAAAGCCAAGTGTGAAATAATTTTTCTATTTTTTAAAAGTAGGCTAGGACTTTAAAAAGAAAAAAAGTGAGGTTGATTTGGTTTATTAAAGTCATCTCTTTAACATACTTTCACTTTGATAAAAATACTGACTCAACTTTGTGTTTCATTTGCTGTATTTTAAAAACTGTATTAAAACTGGATTAAAGGATGAAACTAAAATTGCCAACATGTTGGGATGCCATGGTGGCTCAGTCGATTAAGCGTCTGCCTTCAGCTCAGGTCATGATCCGTGTTCTGGGATCGAGTCCTGCATTGGGCTCCCTGCTTGCTGGGGATCCTGCTACTCCCTCCCCCTTTGCCTGCTGCTCCATCTACTTGTGCTCTCTGTCAAAAAAAATAAATAAAAATATTTAAAAAAAATTTTTTTTTAATTAAAAAAAAAACGTAAAATTGCCAACATGTTTTGCCCTTTGTTTTCTATTAATGACAACCATAAATAGCCTTTTGATAGATTCCTCCATTAATTCATGAGTAATGAAAGCATCAAAGTGTGTCTGCATTATGATTCTAAGTGTATTTTCTAGATGGATTCCTAAGTTCTTGTGACTCAGTTACTGTATGGCAACCATACATATAACAATTGCAGGGGCGCCTGGGTGGCTCAGTTGGTTGGGCGACTGCCTTCGGCTCAGGTCATGATCCCGGAGACCTGGGATCGAGTCCCACATTGGGCTCCCTGCTCAGCGGGAAGCCTGCTTCTCCCTCTCTCACTCCCCCTGCTTGTGTTCCCTCTCTGGCTGTGTTTCTCTCTGTCAAATAAATAAAATCTTTAAAAAAAAAAAAAAAATTGCAAAAGGATATGCCCAAAATAGATCAAATCACAGATTCACTGTTACTTAAAACATTTTGCTAACCAATTTCCTTATTTTAAGCTCCAGTATGCATTCACATCTAAAAGCCCTTATTTAAAAAGATGATAGTGAAATTGCTGAAAACAATATTAATATACAAAAATCAGCCAGTGACAATTTTTTGAAAAAGTAGAAAAAAATTTCATTTACAATTACATACCTTTTTAATCTTATATATTTGCATATCCCCTATTAAATAAAAGCTTACATACATAGAAAAGACCTTAGATATGTATATATATACACAATATGTGACCTAACAAGAAATATGCAAAACCTATGTGATATGTGAATAAAGAACTATAAAATTACTGAGGAATATGAAAGATCTGAAACTCTTAATATATACACTATCCCACCATATGGGGTTTTCATTATTTTGAGTATGTCAGTTTTCCCCAAATTAATCCATACCTTTAAGGAATCTGTAATAAAAATACCAATAGAAATTTTTGGGAAATTTAATAAATGCATTAAAATTTTCATTTAGGGGGCGTCTAGGTGGTTCATTAGGTTGGGTGTCTGACTTCGGCTCAGGTCATAATCTTAGGGTCCTGGGATTAAGCCCCACATCTGGCACCCTACTCGATGGGGAGTCTCCTTGTCCCTCTCCTTCTGCTCCCCCCCACCCCGCTCATGCATGTGCACTCTTGCTCTCTCAAATAAATATAATCCTTTAATAAATAAATAAATAAATAAATACAAATAAAATTTTCATTTGGAACAAGAAATGCATGACCACCTAAAAAGACAGAAGCTACAAAACAAGATACTGAAGGAACACTTGCCTTTCCAAATATCAAAATGTATTATACAGCTACAGTAATTAAAGTAACTCTATATTGTAAAGGAATAATTAGACTAATGAAATCATACAGGATAACATCAATAAGTTGTACCACATAAAATTAAACTTCCAAATGGCAAATTGAGTCTGAAAGGTCAAAGGACAAATGATAATCTGGGAAAATGTTTACAACATAAGACAAAAGGTTAATATCCTTAAAATATAAAAAAATTCTAACCAATCAAATTTTTAGGGGTAAGAAAAACAAATTAAAACATTAAACAATTAAAACAAATAACATAAAATTTGATGTCTGTTATACATATAAAAAGATATTCATCCTCACTAAGTAAAGTAAACTTGAACAATGAAAATTTTTCACCTGTTAAACTGGCAATGGTAAGTGCAGTATTAGCAAGAGGGTGGAGAAATGGACACTTGCATATAAAGATAGAATTATAAAGCTGTGGTTTATTAAGGCAATTTAGCAGTATCTACTAAAATAGTAAACTATATATTCTTTGATCCCATAATTTTACATGTTGGAATCTATGCTACAGAAAAACATGCACAAGTCTGTCTGTACAGAAATACGTATATAATGTTCATGTCTACCATATGTAGTATCAAACAAATAGAAACATCCTAAATGACACCAAATGAACGGTTCAGATAAATAAATAAGGGCACATTCACATTACAGAATATAATGTGACCACAAAATAAAGAAGGTAACTCTAGGTGTATTCACATGGAAAAATATCTAATTGTATACTGTACTGTGAGTATAGTGTTACAAGTTTTTTTAAAAAAAGGAAGTCAGAGGATAGTGTACCAAATATGATCTCTTATCTGTATACATAAAGAAAACTATCTGAAAGTTTACAGATTCAATTTCTTTACATCCTTTTGTAATAACTGAATATTTTTGCAGTAAGTATATTTTCTAGGTTAAAGTACAAGACTGAGGGGGGAAAATCTATGGTTCTTATACGGAATACTACATTCAAATGAACATTTTATTTCTTCTACAGGATTTTCTTCTTCTACAGGATAAATGCTTTAAAATTTAGCAATAAAATAGCCTTTTTAACTTTGAAAATGCATTTATCTGCCAAACATGTATAGGGTGTGTTAGACTGAGGATATAAAAATGAATGAGACATTATCTCTGCCTTGAAAAAAACCAAAGTATACTGTGAGGGACAGATCAGTATACAAGTAAGTACAATAAAGTGTTTAAGTTACTGTGACAGTAGTGTATGTAGGGGTAAAAATGGAAAGGAAAGGGAAGGTCATTCTACTTGTGGGAAAACAGAGCAGAAAAAACTTAAGCCTGTACTTGAGCAACATCTTAAAAACGATGCACTGACCAGATGGACAAGAAGAAAAAGGGAATACATGCAAAAGAGATATATATGCATTCTTCTACTCAAGAATATATCCAGATAGAGAATTTTAATGCCAATCGTCAAACCAATACAATATTCAGACCCATAATAATATACTTGTAACATTCATCTAATTTTATTTCTATGCTAGTTGAAAATTAGTTTTAAGTTCTGATCATTTTTTTAATAATTTTTTTTTCTTAAAATCTACAAAAATGCTATCTAATCAATCTATCTATCCATCTATGAGAGGGAAGGGAAGGGCAGAGACAGAATTTTATTTTTTGCACATGCTTATGTATTATTTTTTACTTTTTTTTTTTCAGAGACAGAATCTTTAGGTTTCAGGCCCAGCGTGGAGCCTAACGCCAGGCTCGATCTCACAACCTTGAGATTGTGACCTGAGCCAAAATCAAGAGTCAGATGCCCCAAATGCCTTTTCAAAGAATGATAATTTAAAATCCTATTTTATTTCTTAATTAAAAAATAAACTGCCTTTGAGTGCAAAGACTTTATGCTTTCACTGCTTAAATTCTGTTAGTTTTCCAAAAGTCACCCTACACTGTCCTTCCAACGCTCAGCATGTTTGAGGTCCACACAAAAACACACTAACATAATAAACATGGTCTATCTTCATTCAGGAGTGAATATTTTGCTAACACCTAAAGGTTCTTAATACTGCTTTCAGGGAGCGTACCTCCTTCGCTGCAAAATATTACCAAACTTATCTCTAAGAAACAAGACACACCACATACATACAAAGAAAAACATGGGCTTTTTACCTCATGCAGCGTGAGATGTTTCCCATCCTTTCTCTTTGAGTCAAACCTGCCATATATTGCACTGTATTTTCGAATTTCCTCCTCTTTGTGTGGATCATCATCATTCATCTCAAAGATGTGACCAATCATCTTGGCCAACTTCTTGTTGGTTTTTAGCAGCTCTTTCACTTCATTCAAGTCACTTTTGGGCAGCGTGGGGGCCATTCGCTCCACACACTCGGCCACAGAGAGTGCGGCGGCGGCATCCAGTGCCTCACTGCTTTCTTTTGGGGAAGCTGGGGAGCCCAGGTCTGCTGGGGAGAGGCTGTGCTCGCTCTCGGAGGCATGGTGGCCTTGCCAGAGTCTGGACTCACCAATACCCTGCAGCACTAAGCTCCCCACAACATCTGATTTCCCCTGTCCCAAGCTCTGCACACAAGTGGCGGCAGCACACTTGGGGATTTTTAAATGAGGTTCCCGGGCATTGCTATTCCTTTCGTAACTGCTGCAGGATATTCCCAGCCACGTTGGTGACCCCTCAGGTAACTTATAGATGGGTATGCTACTGACAGGCAGGGAAGTCAGTGGCTGATTGAAAAGGCCAGGGTTTGTAACCCAGTCCCTCAAAGCCTTCTGTAGCCTTCGAACATGAAGGGGTTTGCTAGCCATGCCCACGAGTGCCATGATTTCCAAGAATTCCTCTTCTCCAGCTTCACAGAGTTGCTGGACATCATCACCACCTTGTTGAATAAAGGCATCAAAATAAGAAAGCAGATTGGCTTTTTGTAATATTCTGTACAGCTGCAACTCCCCCAGGGTCCTGGGTAAGGCCGCGGCCATTACTGTGGATGAACTTAACCTGCAAGAGAAGAGAGGAAATACTCATGACACTTGCTCCAAAAATCTTAAACCTCTTTGTCAGACACTACAGAATTAGGGAAAAACAAAGACAAGGTGCATTGGCATAGCAACTGACTGTGAAGGAAGCATTCCCTCCTCTACAAAAGGTATCTCATTTTATCCTTCTACCAATCCTCATGGTCAGTATAATCATTTCCATTTTAAAGTGAAAAATATAAAGAATGTAAGTAATTTGCCTGAAATCTTACAGCTAGTTAAGCAGAAGTCTAAGGACTCAAACCATGGCTCACAGGGCTCTATATCCAGTATTTTTTACTATTCATTACTATTCATTTTACTGCTTGCTTCCATGGTATGGGAAGTAAAGTGAAGAATAATCAAATTCAGAAGGAGGTAATAAGTATATTATGCTACCATTTGCTGAATACTTATCTTGCATCAGACAATATGATAAACACTTCACATCTACAGATGGCCCCCAACTTACAGGTTTGACTTACTATTTTTTCAGCTTTATGATGATGTGAAAGCCATACACACTGAGTAGAAATCATACCATTTTGAATTCCGATCTTTTCCTGGGTTAACAACAGCGGGCCACGGCTCCCAGTACCGATGCTGGTTAACAACAGCGGCCACGGCTCCCAGTACCGATGCTGGTTAACAACAGCGGGCCACGGCTCCCAGTACCGATGCTGGTTAACAACAGCGGGCCACGGCTCCCAGTACCGATGCTGGTTAACAACAGCGGGCCACGGCTCCCAGTACCGATGCTGGTTAACAACAGCGGGCCACGGCTCCCAGTACCGATGCTGGTTAACAACAGCGGGCCAAGGCTCCCAGTACCGATGCTGGTTAACAACAGTGGGCCACGGCTCCCAGTACTGATGCTGGTTAACAACAGTGGGCCAAGGCTCCCAGTCAGCCACACCATGATGAAGATAACAACCGATATGCTCACAATACTCTGTACCCACACCAACCATTCTTTTTCCACTTTCAGAATAGTATTCAAAAAATTACATGGGATATTCAACACTTTATTATAAAATAGGCTTTGTGTTAGATGATTTTGCCCAACTGTAAGCTAATGTGCATGTTCTGAGCACATTTAAGGTGGGCTAGACTAAGCTATGATGTTCAGTAAGTTTGGTGCATTAAATGCAACTCAGGATATTTTCAACTTATGATGGGTTTATTGGAATGTAACCCCAAGTGTAAGTCAGGGGAGATCTGTAATCCTTGTAGCAACCCTGTCAGACTGGTATAGTAATTCCCATTTTATAAAGAAAAATTAACAAAATTAGTCTGGTAGGCAGAGGAAAATGGATTTCAGTATGAACTGGAGGTGAGAAGATAGGTGATATATTTAAGAACAGAGGAAAAAAGGCAGGAAAATTCAAAGAAAGAAATGACAAGATTTGGTGCTCACTTTGGCACAGGTGATAAAGGAGAGGAAATGGCTACCATTCTTTTGTGGTGAGTCCATTAAGAAAAGACTAATAGATTGACTATGGGATTACATCTGTGAGAGTTTAAGAACTGCGACAGGCATTGGGGTACAGAAAAATCAGGATGATGGAATTTTCTTTTAAACATCTGGCACCTAAGATGGCCTAAGGTAGAATGCTTCAATGTACCTGCCCTGTGTGCAAAGTAACAGACTGAAATCTCCATGTGTATAAGGGTTAGAGATACAGGCTGGAATAGGAGGCTGGAAGAGCCCTCTAAAGCAGCAGCAGAGAGCCCAAGACAGAGTCAAGAAATATAATTTTGAGGCCAAATCAAAACCAAGAAGCCTGCTTTTAAAGAGAGAACAAGACCCAGCAAAGCACTTTTTGACCTCTTAGCAGCCTTTAAGTTATACAGTTGCCTGGAGACCTCCCACATACAAAGATGAGTTGGCCGGCTACTTCGATTTAAGAGAAAACAAACATGCTGTAATCAACTTGTACCCTTAGGATTAAAAAGGACCCTGTGGCCCTCTACAGAGAAAATTACAGAAGGGCAAAAGAATATGTAGGAATATGTACATACATCAGAGGAAAATGGAAGCTGCACTCTCAATTCAAAATAGTACAGAGCAACAGTTAACTGGGAGGTAAGGCAAGCAGAGGAGTATCAGGAACATCTCTGAAGACCAGGAGGTCACCAAATCTGGGACTTTTCTTTATGCCATCAATCAGAATGCTACCAAAATTCCAGTCTCAGTCGTCCCATTCAAGGAGGCTGTACCTCCATAACACTGTTAAGGACTGACTTCTGGGAAGCTCCATCTTCAGGAACCTCAGTGTCATCCACAACCTGCTTTGATCAACTAGTGACCTCCTTAAATTTTATGGTCCTTTATTTTACAAGAGTATTTTCAGGTAACTTGATTACTTCCCAAGAGATTAAAAACAAACAACAACAACAACAAAAAAAAAAACTGAATTGGGGAGAAGCAGCTTTCTGCTAGCACCCAGGATCGTCACATGGGAGTACTAATAATTTCCCAGTGCCTAGGTGGCTCAGCCAGTAAAGCATCTGCCTTCCACTGGGGTCAGGATCCCCCGGTCCTGGGTCCTGGGATGAGTCCCTTATCACGCTCCTTGCTCAGCAGGAAGTCTCCTCCTTTGCCACTTTGTAATGGTGCTCCTGAGCTCGCTCTGACAAATGAATAAATTCTTTTTTTTTTTAAAGATTTCATTTATTTGACAGAGAAACACAGGTAGAGAGGGAACACAAACAGCAGGAGTGAGAGCGGGAGAACCAGGCTTCCCGCCCAGGAGGCAGACCGACGCGGGGTTCTACCCCAAGACTCTGGGATCATGACTTGAGCTGAAGGCAGAGGCTTAACCACTGAGCAACCCAGGCACCCCAAATACATAAAATCTTAAACAAAGAAAAAACAATTTCTCAGGTCACTGTGTTGTATCTTAGGAAACTCCCATGATTTGGCAAATTCGGCAAACCACACTAGAAGATTCCTGTTTAATATACCTTCTGGGTACCACAAACTCCCACCTGTTCTGTGATCACCCAAATTCTTTAAACCGACCTTCGGGTTCAGGCCACTTTACCCCTCTGGATAAAAACAGTCTTGCATCTTCTAAATCACCCACTGGAGTATCTACTTGTCCTCCCACTCCAGGGAGACTCTCTAGGGAGAGTGTGTATCATCCAGCTGGACACCAACCACAAAAACACAACTCTTGGGAATTACTGACACAAGTTAAAGTCTGTATTGAATTTCATCATGCCAAATAGAAGTACTTCTAGAAAGTGTCTGAGGGAGGAGAAAGGAAACTTCCTTTCCATCATACTCCTAATGCAAGAGCTTCAAAGAGTTCCACACATGTGCGTACACACAATCTTTTTAAAATTTAAATGTAATTAATTATCATATAATGTATTATTGGTTTCTGAGGTAGAGGTCAGTGATTCATCAGTCTTATATAATAATACCCCATGCTCACACAATCTTCTTTTTGAAGAGGGCTATGTAACCTTGCAAGGTTTATGGTGTCATCAATTATCTCATCATATGTGCTCCCCAAAATTATGGAACAGAGGAAGGACTACGTGAGAGAATCTGTAAGAATAGTTTCTGAATCTTTTTATTAGCAATAAGACAAAAAATATGTCAAACAAACATGAAAGAGAAACTTAAGGAAAAGTGAAGCCCCAATTTTTTTATTCTTCTAAAATGTTTATAATTTTGGAAAAAATTAATTTCAGATTTTAATCCTTCCTCATCTTTACCCAGAAAGAAAGGAAACCCTTACTTCCTAAGGAGGTAGGAAAGCAGTAGCAGGAAGAAAGCAGTAATTATTACACTACCTCCGTAACGACTGATGGGACCCAGTGTGCTTTCCTAAAGTCAAGATACCAGATGAAAGATAAATAAGTGAGCTAGTCAGAGTCCCAAGAGGCTTTTCAAGGCCCATACTTACTGCTGGGAAAGTAGTTTTCTCCTTAAGCTTCTGCGTTAGGAGAATGTTTCAGTTCCCTATAAATGCCTGTTGTGATAATTTAAACACCCACCACTTTATATATATTAACTTGATTTGATTTAAAAGAAAATTCTTATAAGATGAGATTTTCTGTTTTTACAAATGCTGTATCTATTCATGCGTCAACATGAAGGTCAAATAAATCAAGAGCAAGCTTCTAACTGCAGCTCTCCAATCTGAAGTAAATAGGAAAAGAGCCTAACAACAACACTATAGGCAGGTAGCTAATAGTACAGTAAATCTACTCAGCTGAAAACTGTTACCTGGCCTTTTCAGAATGCTAGAACAACCATGCTGAGTCTGACCTTTTCATGAATTCCACAGTGAAGAAAAAAGTCACTAATTTTTACTGCATTCAAAATCCAAACCAAAGGCCTGCTACTTATATACAGCAATCTCCACTTGCACTAGTTTAAACAGGGCTCAGCCTAGTTAGTTCCAGGGGAAGAGGAATTAAACAGTGGATTCATTTAAGGCCATTTGTTGTCATTTGTTATTCATTAATCTATTTTAAATGGTAACAGTTGTTTCAGAACCTTAAAAATAAAACAAAACAGAACTTTGCCTCCTTACCAGGTAGGATCAGTCATCTGTCAGATTCAAACCTGCTCAATGAAATAAGGAGTTAGCTGGCCCAGAGAACTTGACTGGTCAAATCCTATTTTGTCCCTGAACCACAAGGAGGCACGCAGCATGCCTATGGGAAGCAAAACTTCTTTGACATTCTCCAAGGTGGGATGTGGGGAGTTAGTGTAGGACAGAGGGTCTTCACTGCCTCAGGCCATTCGGAGAAGATTCAGTCGGCCTTAGAGTCCTAGGACTCGGTCCAAGCTCTCAAGTAACTACTGTGTTATCACCGGCCTTTCCCTCTAACCCCTCTGTAGCTTGACAGAGCTCCCTGAAATGCTCTCTGCCTGACTTTGCTAATGGGGTATTATGCTCTCTTCCCTGCCTTTTGAACTCATTTAAAAGTGTAACCGAATTCATGGCCGCCATTGTTACCATATTCTCAGTCAACAAACACTGAAAGTAAAATTATCAGTGAACATCTGTAATTTTTTTCAGCTGGAATTTTTTAATTAAAAAAATGATCTTCATAATGGACAAGTTTAAGAATCATCAGCACAAATCATTTTTGATAATTCTGCATTTCAACTACTACCTGGAAACTGTCAAAATCTCAAATTTTATAAGTCCAAAAGCAAGTATCCATTTTTCTCCCTTCTTCTGGAATCCCAAATCTACTCTTCCCCACTTTCTTT
The DNA here is from genome assembly GCA_004023965.1 of Spilogale gracilis. Classification (NCBI taxonomy): domain Eukaryota; kingdom Metazoa; phylum Chordata; class Mammalia; order Carnivora; family Mephitidae; genus Spilogale; species Spilogale gracilis. Next base: position 162,705 of record PITA01001532.1, on the reverse strand, counting down.
TTTAGCTGCATCAGTACTCTTTCATCTTTGTGCTTTCTTCATTCATCCTCTTCCTTACTTCTTTCCTTCCTTCATCTCCTTAAGCCACATATCCATCCTTTTTCTTTCTCTGCCTTGAAAGCACCTAATTCTAGTTTTCACTGCTTCTTGCTTCGCTTTGAAAATAGCTTCCTTACCTTCAATACACCCCACACTGAAAAGCCAACTCTATCTTCCTCAGGTACAGGAGAAGCTCTTTACCCACCTGTGCAAATTTCTCCACTGCAAAGAAAAAGAAATCCAAACTTCTCATATAGGCATCCCAGACCCGAACCCATACCTTTCCAACTTTTTCTCTGGTCCCAACATGGCCCTGTGCTTATGCCAAACAGATACACCGGGCATTCCTTGAATGTGCCTCCCACTTCCCTGCCCCTGTGCCAGACATACTCCCTCTTGCCCACCTCCACTGGCCTTTTCCATAAAGCCTTTCCCACACCCCCTTGGTGTAGGTGTCCTGTCCTTTCTCTGAACCCTAGATTACTTTCTCATTTTCCCCCACTTATTCAAATGACCCTTCATGGAGAATGAATTAAGAGGGTGAAGGAAGACAAATAAGCAAGACACTTAAATACTGTGATAAATGCTATGCTAAGTGTTATACATAAGGAACCATGGAATAAAGAAGAGACTTCATCAGGCTCTGCAGAACAGAGGTTTTTAAGTTCCCTAAGGGGAGAAACTGGGTCTCATTCATCTTCTATCCCCCACTTCTAACCAAGTGTTCAATGTAGAATAACATTTCTAACACTTGCTGTTGAATGAAACCCAACATCTGAGATAGAATCTAATCAACAGCCTCCCAAAGGGATGCTCTCTGTATAAACTGGTGTCCCAATGACCAATCTACCATTTTAGCTACTACTTTCCCTAAAAGCTTTTACACTCTCTCACCCTCCATACTTCCTTCTTATAAGGCTGTATTTGGATTTCCGTAACATGGCTGTTTTTCCAAGAGATCTTAGGATGTATTCCCAGATACAGGAACTACATGTGGTTAGTACTATAATATACTTCATGTGTTAGTCCAATCCCAGCACCAGCATTTTAAGAGGTCATGAAGGATTCTAGGTCTTTTCCTTCTTTGTTCCTAGACATTAAAATACAATAGAAATTATCCACAAATAACAAATACAAATGGATTCATAATCACTACTCTTGAATCCTCCTCTTCATGATGTAGGAAACACACACACACACACACACACACACACACACAAAAATACATACACTTTCATAAAGTCTGTGGCTTTCCAAAAAATAGAAGACTCTTCAGGAGTGAGGAGAAAGCAAGGGCAGAATCCCAGTATAATCTGACTTATTTTTCATGCAAAGGACTATAAATTCCTACCTCCCAACGTAGCCTGAAATTTTTACTTTAAAACTGTCTAACAGCAGCCTCTTACAGATTTATAGAAAATGTGAAAAAAACTTGGGAAGAGTTAGCTCATGAGTCATTTACAGATTAAGGTGAGTTAGTTCCACTAGACTGTTTTCCTCCTAACATCTAGATGGAAATCCAGTGCATGCTAAAGAAATGAAACACAGGGACTGGAAATGGTAAGGAAGGAATGGGGAAACTCAAGGGCACTGCACTTAAAGCCTCAGAAGTACCATTGAGTTTGGAAGAATAGAGCCTGAAGGTGTAGGGGCCTGGTGAGAAGGCTGCAGTGGATACCGTACAGGTTGAAACAAAAAAGGTTTATGACAAGCCAGAGGTCTGCTCAGGAAAGAATAAGCCTTAAGCCTAGGAAACAAATTCTTCTAAACTTTTGTCCTAGTGGTAATAATTAAATATGAAGTTTTAATTAAATATTATAATTTATTTATAGAAATGTCTGATAAATTTGCTATAATCAATAATTTACATTTTGTCCTTCTTTAGAATTATTAAATTCTAAAGAAGTGTATCTGTTTGGCATAAGCACAGGGCCATGTTAGGGACCAGAGAAAAGGTTGGAAAGGTATGGGTTTGGGTCTGGGATGCCTATATGAGAAGTTTGGATTTCTTTTTCTTTGTAGTGGAGAAATTTGCACAGGTGGGTAAAGAGCCTCTCCTGTACCTGAGGAAGATAGAGTTGGCATTTCAGTGTGGGGTCAACAACCCCACAACCTAAAATAATTAAATATGAAGTTTAGTAACATCATGGGTTACTTCAGATTGCAGAGTTAGTGTTTTGGTGTTTCTATGTTCCAAGTACCAAATAATTTACCTAGGCAAACTTATTAGTAAGCATCCATTGATCTTAAAATATTCCAGATCTTATTACTGTCATAGGTATGAGTTAAACATACAGCTCCAAATGAATTAATGGTAATTTGGGGAACTTAAAATGTTCCCTCATATTGATTTTTTCCCTGAATTCTGAATGAAGCTGGAGGAAAAGAATGTCTTACCCCTTCATAGGATATGACTGGAAATTCTTCAATCAACCAGCAGACAAGTCATTCAACAAATACTAATGTCCTCTGAGCATGCAGAAGGTGTGCTTCTTCTAGAAATTTCTCCTTAAAATTAAATTAACATACTGTGCAAATTAACTGTGCAGCCCAGCCCCCTAAATCCAAGGTATTGAGAAATGACAAAGTATTTGAAAGCTTAATGCCATGTTTTAGCTGTGAGAATCTGACAAGATGAGGATTACTATTTTTTCCCAGCACCAACTTCTCAGATTTCCCACTTGTTTCATTATTAAGTTTAAAAAAGTATATTCTCCTACTGCACTAGTTTTTGAACATGTCAAATCAAAAAGAAAATTTGCATTTAATATCATAACTACTATTCCTCATTCCTCTACAAAAATGAAAGCAGATAAAACTAAATCCAAAACAAAGGGGCTAAGAATCTTGTATTTTGCTTGAAAGGGTATTATTTATTCCTTAATATATTTAATAAACTCTGCGATGAAATATGCAAATGTAAGACAATTATACGTTAGCAGAATCTTAAGACTGTTCAAAACATATTACAAAATGCTCATTTCCAAGAAAGTAACATAAAACATCATATTCATAATGCAAATGAACAGCACTGACAAAACAGACTTCTAATAGAATAAATGAGGCCCAAGTCTTAGGACAGAGTTTAGGTCAAGAGACACAAAAACCTGATATATTTGTTTCCATCCAACTACCTTTTACTTTAAATACTTAAAGTTCAAGCAATATATTCTTCAAAGGTCTCTCCCACTTTGTAATACATTTAATTTCCTCTTTCAAAGTATCCACAGTGCAACCCCCCAATATCTTGAATAATAAATCATTATGTCCTTCAAGTGTGATTAAAATATCAAATGCTTTAACTGATTCTCTAACCAGGGGGATGAAAATATATTAACTTCCCAACAGGACAATGGGTGTTATTTACTAGTCGCAAAAAGGGAAAAAATTTAAATTTAGGTGAGATTAAAGTGTATTAATAATTCTAGGGTGCCTGGGTGGCTCAGTGGGTTAAAGCCTCTGCCTTCAGCTCAGGTCATGATCTCAGGGTCCTGGGATCCAGGCCCGCATCGGGCTCTCTGCTCAGCAGGGAGCCTGCTTCCTCCTCTCTCTGCCTACTTGTGATCTCTCTCTCTCTGTCAAATAAATAAATAAAATCTTTAAAAAATAATAATAATTCTAAAGAAGGACAAAATGTAAATTATTGAATATAGCAAATTTATCAGACATATAAATTTCCTTTTATCAGCTGTAGTATTACTAAGGATTTCTGTCATTTTAATTACATCCACAATTAGCAGGCAAAATGAAATAAAAAATCTAAAACATCTTAATGTTTTTATTATTATTGATTCATTCACATATAACAGGGAATCACCAAAACCACGGAATATGCTGTTTCTAATACCAGGATGGCATACTAACTTTTGTACAAAATACTAAACTAATAAAATTAAAATAAGAAACTTCCCAATGGTTCCTTGAAATTATATTCTTTCAAGACCTAAGTGTCCAGCATCCAACACCCAAACAAGAATAAAGAAGGCTGACCTTGCCAGACAGCCATAGGTTCCTTAGAGAACCTTTATATGCATATTAATACCTGTAAAGATAACTTTTAAATTTAATTAAAGGACAATATTAAAATGTCTCAATACCAAAAAAATGGCGGAAAATGGATACCCTTAAATCTAAGAGCCACTTTTACTGGCACTTAGATTGAAAGGAGTTCTTCTAAGTCTTCAGGAAATATCAGCCTCCACCTCAAAATAAAGTAAATCCTAAGCATCCCTTTTCCAATATTTCTTCTTGAAACCCACATATAAATTATGATGTGTTATAATTTGGTGTCTTACAAAGGAAAATTTTCAAAAAAGTGAAAATCTGAGAAGGTAATTCACTGTGTGCACACTTTTCTAAAAAAACAGCCTAGCATTTCCTACGTGACTAATCTATTTTAAATTCCATTCCTCTGTTCCTATGCAATCTAATATTATCTATTAAAACTGCCAAAATATTTTTAAACAAGATCCGAGAATTTCCGTCTCAGCTTCTGATCTTTGCACTCCTTAAGTTTGCAGACAAGTCACTAGCAAACCAACGGGTAGTGACAGGTTACTCCAAATCAACTTTTTCGCATGAAATTTTAAATTGACAGCTACCCCCAAATTTTCCATGCCCGCCAGATCTCAAGGAGTGTAAGATAAAGCTACATGCAAGTCAAAGACTCCTTCTGATCACTTGCTGCAAACTTGATATGCAGAACCTAACGTACATAATTCCAACTCAGTTACCCTTTTCCGAGATCATAGATTATTTAGGCTTACTTCCAAGTGTCATTTCATATCTTAATCTTGTGAACCTGGAGGTTGGAAACCGTAAATCTGATTGCACTTTCAATGTTTCTCCACGAATAAGGTCACACAACTCTGCATCCAAGGCTTGTCTGTCCCACATGTGTTTGCAAATTCCACACTCGGCCTTAGCGAGCACGAGTCTCTCGCTTCTCTGCACCCCGGTGCCAAGTTTCTGTAAACGACTTCCAAGCAAAACTCTCCTTCCGCTTTTAAGAAGAAAACTACATTCGGAAGGAGAATACCCAAGGCAGAAATTAAGACTGTAACTGCAACATTTTTATAAAGTAAACAAATCAACGAAAAGATTCTGGCCTTGGGGAAGGTGGCTGCAAAACTCGGGTGCCGGGGCGCGCACCCACCATGCACAATACATACACTACGCAACCCCCACGCCCCGCACCACGACCCCAGTTGCGGTAGGAGAATGGACTCGCACCCCAGGCTTTCTCGGGAGGAAAGACGCGCAACTCAGGCCCGCTGCCCCGCTCGCCCTCTTCTCGCTGCCCTGGCGCACCGAATTTCTCTGGGAATCGCCCACACGAGCCAGATGCCGCCCTCTCCTTCCGGTGGCGGCCGCTCGGGGCCCGCTCCCCTGGACGCCGGCCCCCGAGTGCCCGCGCGGCCCGGCGACTCTGCCGCCCCAAGTTCGCCCGCGGCCGTTCGAGAGCCAACGCGTCTCGCACTTGACGGACAGCGAGCAGGTACGTACTCGGCCAGCGGCTGCAGCGGTCTTGGCACGCTCTCCCGCGAGGACGGCTCAGCCCCAACTCCGAAGAGACGGCCCCCAGCTCTCCCTCCTCTGGCGGCTGCGGCGGCCGGGACGCCCCCGCTCCCATCGAGGGGGGAAGGGAAGGTGGTGGGCGCGCTCTCCCTGTTCCCCCCCCAGCTCGGACCCGCTGCTTCCTCCTGCCCGCCAGCCCCGACGGCGCTGCGCTCGGCCGCCGCGGCGCCGGCTCCTCCGGGCTCCGGCGCGCGGGCGGTGGCAGCACCACCTCCCCCGCCGCGGCCTCCCTCCTCCTCCCTACCCTTCTCTTCCCGGCGCGCGCTACACCTCCCCCTCCCCCGCCCGCCTCCGCCGCCTCCACCCCCCCGCGCGCTGTCACATTGGGAGATTCCGCTCTTGCTACATTCGCCGGCTCCGGCTCCCGCCCACGCGCGGCCGAGTGACGCAGATCCCGGCGTGGGCCGCCGCGGGGCGGGGGCGGCGGCCGCCGGGTCCGGGCTCGGCCTCTTCCCGCCGCCCCCTCCGCGGAATCCGGAGGGCGGCCCATTCACACGGCAGCTGGGAGGAACCAAGTGGGCGCTCGGGAGGGGGCGGCTCCCGCGAGTCCCGCTCCGGGCTGGGGGAGGGGGCGGGAAGGAGGGAAACGGGGGTGGAGGGCGGGAGAGGACTCCGCCTCGGGCCTGCTCTCCAGCTGCCTAGTGAACCGAGAAGATTTGCAATTTAAGAAAAAAAAAATTCTTTTTTAATGTGTGAGGTTCCCAATATAGTATTTCAAAGAGCACACCCCGCCAAATCCAACATCCTCCGGGAGGCTGACTTGAAAAAAATAGAGAGCGCCCTCGGCCCACTAATCTGGGCGCCGAGCTCGCCCCCGCAGGGGAGGCTGGTGCGCCCACCAGGTGTGCCCCTTGCCCTTCGGTCCGAGGCGTCCTGCGGGAAGTTAGCTGCGACCGCACGAAGTGGGGGCGGCAGGTGCGCAGCGCTGGAAGAAAAACCGGCGATTCTAGAGAATCTCTGCCTCGCCCATCTTGCCCCTCCACAGCAGGGGCTTAGCGTTGGGAGTGGAGGAGGAGGGGGAAGAGTGGGAACCGACAAACCCGAAGTGCAGCTTTGACGGCTGTCTTGCTTGATGGGTAACTTAATTTTACCCTTCTCAACCCTCCTGAAAGGCTGCCTGTTATTTTACTGGTTAATATTTTTTATTTCTATGGTGAATAAATTCAATGGCGCTTAGAACGGTCTTGGGGTGTATTAAAATAGAGTTCCTGAGGCACGCTATAGAATTTTAGAGTTTGGTTTGCATAAACTTTTCTAACCAAAGAAAGTACTGAAACACCTCCATAAATGTACTTCAACTATTGCCAAGAAGAAAAATTGGAAATTTTAGAATCTATCCTCTCTTTGCAAAAATGGGAGAATGAGAGAATTCCCCGAATTTTAGCAATGTGCTCTTAAAGGATAGAACGCGTTCAGTAAATCTACAGCTACTGCAAATACAGGTAGAATCCCGTTTTAACATACATATAAAAATCTAGTTTTATAGGAAGCCATTCCCACATCCTGGCTATCCTCCCAGAGTGTGCCTACTTTCCTGATGGGGATACAAGGCATTCTTTGAGATGGGAAATTCTTCATACCACATCTTTATGTTGCAGCAAGGGATGGGATGATAACACTGAAAGAAAAAGACTTTATTAAAGTACTGACCTTTTTTTTCCTTCTTTTCAAAAACAAGTTGAAAGAATGAGTAATACTACGATGGGATATATATATATAATTAAACCTCTTTTTCCAGTGTGAGGGAAAGATTCTGTATGTAATAGTGTTGGTATTTCAAATGAATAAGCAGGTTTGCACCCTCAAATTCTACAGTTGAACAAATCACTGCTGGAGGTTTGTCTTAGCCTAACTGTTGTGGTTTTGCTGTTGTGGACCTTGTTCTGCTAAAGAGACAGTCAATAGGTTATAAAAGAAAGACAATGTCTTGGAAAGATACAGGTTAACAAATTTTCAAGCAATGAAATTTGCAAAATTCTAGTTTCTCTCTGGAATCTTGATGTTTTCCAAACGTTGTTGGTTCTGAATGGCTAGAAAAAAGTAACTTTCTTCCATAAATTTTGTACAATTATTAATTCACAAGTCATGAAATGAGTAATCTTAACCTGGACTACTGAGCCTCCCAGGAGAATTGTTTCCAGAGTTGGTGGAAAGGACCCGGAATTTGCTTCCTGAGCCTGTATGTTTGGCCAGTATTGAACATGATGCTGAAAAGGAAATGTTAGGGCAGATATTTTTTCTTCTGCCTTGTACCTAGTTAAAATAATTTCCCCTTTTTAAGGCCCCTCCTGAATGTCTGAAGCCACGAATAGCACCAAATCCTATATAGATTATGTTTTTTTTCTTTATCTATGATAAATTTATAAATTAGGCACAGTAAGATTAACAGTAGCTAATAATAAAATAGAACAATTATAATAATATACTGTAATAAAAGTTATATAAATGTCCCTTTTTCTCAGACTATCTTATTGTGCTATACTAACCCTTCTTGTGTTGATGAGATGAAGTGAGGTGAAAGACTAGGCATGTAAGGTAGTTTAGGGTATTATTGGCCTTCTGATGTTATGTCAGAGGAGCTTCATCTACTTTGGACCTTGGATTGCTGAAACCATAGAAAGTGAAATCTGAGGCTACTGTATTTCTACAGTTAAATACTAAAATCCCTTCTTGTTTGTTTTCTGGGCACATTTAGATAGTATATTCTTCCCACATTAAGAATGGTATTTTTGGCCCACTTTGCATTGCCTTAAACACTCTCTGGTGCTGGGGAAGTGGTGGGAGGAAGGAAAATGAAGAAAAGATAAATTTTTAAGCTTTTAGGCATCCATCTCTCTGTCTACAGTGTTGGTATGAAAACAGTGTAGTCAGTATGGCGGCTCACAAAGAGAATTGAGGCATTCATCTGTATTTGAGATAACTCAGATAAAGAAGCATGATTCTCAGTAGACCTTCTCACCACTTGTGTCACCCATGCCTCCCTAAACACCACCTCCCATTCCACTCCCATCCCCACCCCAGGCCCTGGACACACATAATTATCTCCCATTACCAGGCCCTGGTGATTTAAAGGAAGGTACTCCATCCCATAAGGTAACAGGTAGAGATTCTGATTGTTCCATATCCTGTCCTTATTGTTCCATAAGTGTGTCTTATGTTTCTTTGGATTTAGTGCATACGTATTTAACGGGATTTTTAAAATATTATTTTTTTTTTTTTTTTTTTTTTTTTTTTTTTTAAAGATTTTATTTATTTGACAGAGAGAAACACAGCCAGAGAGGGAACACAAGCAGGGGGAGTGAGAGAGGGAGAAGCAGGCTTCCCGCCGAGCAGGGAGCCCGATGTGGGACTCGATCCCGGGTCTCCAGGATCATGACCTGAGCCGAAGGCAGTGGCTTAACCAAC